>JAQGAU010001016.1:0-22021 GCA_034698045.1 Paramacrobiotus richtersi | reverse complement strand
CAGTTGCTACGCCAATTTCCTTGTGCTTTTATAACTTCCGCTGAAGCTCCAAGGGATGCTGCTAACGTGGCACCACCTCGACGGAACGAGTGCGCTGAAATCCGTTTATGATCAAGCTTGGCTGCGCTAAGCGTGGTTTGCAGTAAGCCATTGAATTCTCTTGAGGACATAGCTGTTAGCATGTTCTTTGCGCGATAAGACAGCAGCGGATCGTTTCCCTTTGCTTTGGACTGCTCAAGCATCGTTTGAATGGCTGCTACCGGACAAAGCAGTTTCCCTCCATCAAGCTGTGGTACGGCCACCTGAACGGTGGCATTCGCGTAACGATTATTCTTCAAAGCCGGGGCGTCGATTAACACGCCCGTTGTTGTCCAATGAATGTTCTTCACTTTAACAAATGTTTCGCGGCTCCCGCTGCCGCGAAATAAATTTGAACTGCGGAAAAGCGAAAAATATGCCAATAAGCAAGCTGCCCAAAACGTGGCCCGTACTGGTGTGTCCAGTACATGAAGATGCTGGTGTATAGCGGTCAATGTGTCGACCTCAATGCCGACCCTCTTGCTTGGAAGCTCCTCGCTCCGCTTCTGGACACCTGCAAGCGCCTCCTTAATTGTGAAGTGAGAGAGATTTGGGGCCTCCAGATCGTGCAGGTGATGATAGGAGACCAAGCTGGCTACATAGTTCTGGACTGTACTATACTGTCGACCAGTGGCCGCCGATAGGAGGTGTGGTCAAACGCGCTGGCCAATAATAAACAGATTCTGTCTCGCCAGAATCTTACTCGATATTCAACATTCTCCTCTACGGCTGCAACTCCGTCTATAATTCCGCTCAAAATATGGCTTATTGCATGTCTTATGCCTGTAAAATCTACGTCCTAAGAAATGCGTCGCGAGAAAAAAGGAAAAAGAACCATCCCGTTCCGTTCATCTTGTCTTTGAAGTCCAGCTTCAAGTGGTTTCTTTCGCCGGGGAATTCTGAGAATATGAGATTGATATTTTCGGTTACAGTGTCCACCATATCACTGCGACAAATAACTTCGACATGCTTCTTGCTGTCTGTGGCGCCGATAAACACCGACTTAGTCCAACCAATCCATCGCGACTGAAAGTCGGAGTGAAAGCGTTCTTTCAGTCGCAACAGCGTAGATACGACACATCCCTTGTCATTTTTATTTGGAACTGGCAGTTTCCGTTTCTGGAAGGTGCCCATGTGTAGCGGCTGAAATTCTCTTCTCAATCGCACACGCCGCCTTTTCCAGCCAAACCCATCCTCTACAAGCATACGAACCGTAGATTTCGGATGACCTTCTTGTTCCACTTCGACAACGGCAAACTGCCAGGCTCCGGATTCAAACCACCCTGAATACCGCCGAAGCTCCAGGAGTTTCCCTGGACGCAGTTGTTCGAACATGTCGTCCTCGGATGGGCGCAAGAGAACCTCTACGTCCTGGCCTATGTGTCTTTCTTGGACATAGTCATCATCACCAAACCCGGCAACAATCTGTAATCTGTGAAACGGTACATTCCGTCGACCAGTTTCGACGAAAAAGTGTCCACTTCGAGACCGTCGTCGAAGCAGTCGACTACACAGCCTCTGGTCAATGTCATGTTGCTTTCCAGTATTTCTACCATGAAACACGAGTACAGACATGGTGGCGACGGACTTCTGAACTGAAAATCCATTTGGTCTGTTCTAAACACTAAAGGACAAAAAAACCAAACCAGATCCGATAAAAATCACCACAAAGATGGGGCAAAAATGATCGTGAATTAGATGAACAGAGAAAAATATATGCAGCACGTACACGTAAGATGCAAGTGCTATCCAAACTTATTATGCATATATCGGTGCGTAAAAAGGGAACAATAATATGAGCAGCCGATGATTGTGTGCAGTCGTTTGGACTCCGAAAACTAGTGGGATATAACCTACGTATTATGCTGATACTGGGTAGTAGAAGATGGTCCCGGGCAGCTGTACATACTGCACAGGAATATACGCCCGTAGCGGCCTTCTGGAATCGAGGATGCGATCGATAATATACGGAACATAACGCGTGGTGTTGTCCATGACTGATGATTCCATCCCATGCACAGCTCATGTTCCAAGTCCATGCCAGCTTTCGCTGACCGGCAACCAGCCCACTACTTATCTGCCTAATGTTCGAATTCTAACATTGCCGACCATCCGAGGCGTATACGTACAGTACGCGTCAATGTGCGACAGGTTTGTTATTCCAGAGCACCGGAAACCGTCCTCCGACTCTGACAAAGGTTAGACTTTACAAGTAAGACTCCAGGTTTGAGTTAATGGACGTAAAGTCCCCGATTGAGCATTCAGGCGCGGAATGCATTGATTACAGGAAACTGTTTTCCAATTAGCGCTGTTCTCGGCGAACGTTTGTTAGCCGATCATTCTGACGCAGCAACTGATGTGAGTGCTGAATGTTGGATACTATGTACATGCGGTGCTGTAGCCCTTTGTGTACTGGGCTACTGTATGGTGTTACAAATTAGTAGTTTTTTATTTTTATCAGCCATTGAAAATGTAATAGTACAGCACTGTATGGAACTAGTACCTACTACTACTGGTCGCCTACAAGGCTACAACTTGCATATACAATAATATATTCGTGTTTTCATGTGCAAATGAAGCTAATATGACAAGGGGAAAATAATGTGATAGATCCCTGAAGTCACGAACTGCAAACATACGCTCAACACATTACGACAGTGCAGGTACTCGAAGTAGCGAAACTAACAGCGAAACACTATACATAGCCAGCTGTTTCTTCAGAGGTTTCCGATGTGCCCGTATTTAGCCATATTCAATGTCATGAGTACGAAGCACATAGAGAAACAGTCGTATCTGTATCTGAAAAAAGTTGCTTTTATGCACACGTGCAGTAATAACCTTTAGTTTACCTGTAACTCCTTGATATTTAAGGTTATTTAATTACAATTCGTCAGACGAATCTTCTTCGTCAGACTAGAAGTATCGGTAGCAAGGACAACAGGAGATCGCGCCCCAGTGGTTCAACATGTGCCGTAGTAATTTCTTGTACGTGTAGGTCTCGAGCCGTTCGGGAAGTGTTTTTATCCAGGCAAGATTTCGTTGCGGCTGCGCAGAGTGGAACCTACAGAGTTCGTGTGCTGAGAACTATATCCATTATGGATAACTGTGTATGGTAAATCAAACAGCGAACTAAACATACAAATGAATATTATTAAACGATAATATTTATAAAATATGTATATACTTGTTAAATGCGATTTCCAGTACTTGATAATGGCGTTCACCAACTTCTTTGAGACCTTGCAGCCAATAACGCATACTTTCTTCGCTACGTGCCGATAATTCAGGACAAGCGTTTTCCAAATATGACAGCATCCCTAATGTACAGTTTAAAGCGTTCGCATATTGATCAAACCTAAACGAAAAGTAAGGCACAGGGATTTCGCAGTCGAAGTCATCGGTGCCGGCGACACATCCTGTGTGAGGTAAGGTACCGTAGTCTCCATGTTCAAATAACGTTTTGCACCCAAACGTCATTCGACAATCTTTGATGATCACGTGGTCAAAAGCATTCATCAATTCAGTTCTTATCACGAGTGTTCGATAGCAATCGATAAAATTATCGAGAAACAAGCGCTGATTTCCCGCGATCACCAGATAGTTGAACTTTTTCTGCTTGAATTCCAATAATCTGCTGACGGCTAGCACACACCGAAACCACGATCCTGTTAGGTATAGATTTTTCGTGTAAACTGTTGCATATTTGGAAAGTAAGAGCACCACAACGAAAGAATGATCTGCTTTCCATCCTCCTGCGCATGGAATTATGAGGTCCTTTTGTATCATAACCGAAGCGAAGACTGATTTCCATCGACGACATACCCTGGAACAAGTTTGCAATTGCAGCTCAACTTACGCTGGAGCTTATGACCGCTGCAATAACTAACAAATTTCTGCTACTGTAACGAAAAATGTTCAACTGTACTATGGTAACTTTCGTATAGTTACTTACCTCTTGCATACTGATCTGACATAGATATCAAAATAGTTCAGTGTAGCTATCAGCAGTCCGGTTGGTAGTGAAGTGATTTTCAATTCACGAGGAAATTCAACATTCTCCTCAATAGCAGCAACTCCGTCTTTAATTCCGCTCAAAATATGGCTCACTGCTTCTCTTTTCCCTGAGAAATATATATTAAAAAGAAACGTGTTTACGAGAAAAAGAGAAAAAGAATGATATTTCATTCAACTTTTCTTCATAGTCCACGTTCAGGTAACTGCTTTCGCCGCGGTACTGTGGGAATATGCGATTGATATTTTCGGTTGCAAAGGTAACCATAGAAGTTTACCTGCGACAGATAACATCGATATGCTTTTTGCTTTCTGTGGCGCCGATAAACACGGACTTAGTACAAACAATCCACTGCGAGTGAAAGTCTGACTGAAAGCGCTCTTTTAATCGCAACAGCGTGGAGACGACGCATCCCTTGTCATTCTTATCCGGAACTGGGAGTTTCAGTTTCTGGAAAGTGTCCATTTGTAGCGGCTGGAATTCCCTTTTGAGTCGCAAGCGCCGCCTATCGCAGCCATACCCATCCTCCACAAGCACGCGAACCGTAGATTTAGGCTGACCTCCTTGTGCTACTTCGACAACGGCGAACTGCCAGGCTCCAGATTCGAACCACCCTGTGAACGGCCGAAGCTCCACTAGTTTGCATGGAAGCACTTGCTCCAACAGACAATCATCTTCGGATGGCTGCAAGAGAACCTCGACGTCCTCGCCTACGTGCTGTTCTCCCACATAGCCACTATCATCCTCGTCAGATTCTGAAATAGTTTGTAATCTGTGAAAAGGTACCGTCCGTCGCCCGAGTTTCGACGAGAAAGTGTCGACTTCGAGACCGCGGTCGAAGCAGTCAACTACGCATCCTCTGGTCAATGTCATGTCGTTTTCCAGTATTTCTACCATGAGAGAAGGCCGTGGACATGGTGATAATACACTTCTGAACTGAACATCCATCTGGCATATTCTAGAAGCTACAGGACAAAAAACCAATCCAGATCGGATGAAAATCACCACCTAGATAGCGTGAATTAGGAAAACAGACTAAACCTGCAGCACATACATATTATGCTACTATATATAAATTTTAGCGCGCATATGTCTGTACGTCGAAGGAAACAAACTGTATCCGAACGCTACTGGAATATAACTCTAGTGCTACGTATTCTGCTCACAGTCAGACTGCGCACTGGACGATGATCTCGGTCAGATGTCCATGTAATGCGCAGTGCACAGGAATATACGCCGTTGAATATAGAATACGATCGATAATATACAGTGGAACACATGAAAGCGCAGCGCGGTGTCCAAAATTGTTGATTCCATGCCACGCGCGTTTGTTAGCTGACCACGCTGATACAGCAACAGATCTGACTGCTGCTAAATGCATGCAGTGATGGCGCCTGAAACAGGAAAACACCCATAAGCGGCGGATACATAGCTGGGAAATACATACGAGGGAATCAGGGATGGACATTCCTTGTTACAGAATACTGTCACTAGTCTACCATTTAGAATACACTATGCAAGGAGAATACGGTAGAATACGCGGAATACATATCAAACACGAGTGTTCGAAAAATAAAGATGTGTGAAACCGGCTACATAATCTACAATTTCAAGTTGCGCTGCATTGCCAGCTAATGAGGAGGCAGCTGAAACTAATTGTAAGACGCTCCGCTACCTTTAGGCATGGTGGTTTCCGCGTAGAAGTACAGAAAATAATTGCGTGGAAATATCTCATTTAATTGTGATACTGTATCGTGCCAACTGGGAGCCTTTTTTTCTGAATTTTGGTTGTTGCTCTGTAACTATTTCTCCGAGCGATTGTCAGGCTAATAAAGTTAAATAAACACACGAAAGTATGATAAAAATATCAGACTTAAGAATGCATTATTGAAATGGCAGGCGCGACGTTGTTGTATTTACCGGTACAGTTCATATTATGAACTTCATAAGGCAGATTATGAAGAGTATCGTATCATACTGCGATAAGATCCCGCCGACATCTGGCATTTACGAAGTTCTTAATAATGTTTCCTTGCACAAGTGGAGAATAATAGGAATCCTAGGAGAAGTGTGAAGTGATTTGATTAGAACCCTGCAGCCAAGAACTGTAACAAGTACATATGTCAAAACATACGACAGTATCTGTATAGCGAGCAAAAAATTAACAGAGAACTACATATTATTATGTCGGTAGCGTGCTTCTTCAGAGATTTTTGATAGGAGGTTTCCCAAGCGCCCGTGTTTAGCCATTTTCCATGTTCGTAGCACGAAGCACATAACTGCAAAACATCTGGAACATAATTTAGGCACGCGCAGTACGTAGTGGCTTTTGATTTTCATTTCCTTAAGATTAAAAAATTATTCAGTTACAAAATTAATCATAGACAGGTAAATACTTGTTACTTGTAGAACGGACAGCAGGAGATCGTGGCCCAATGGTCAAACATGTGCCGTAATAATTTCTTGTACGTATAACTCTCAAGCCGTTCAGGAAGCGTCTTTATCCAGGTAATGTTCCGCTGAGGCTGGAACCTAGAAGAGTTCGTATTCACGGTAACAGCCATTATGGATTACTGTATATCCCAAATTCTACATTCAACTCATTGATGAGCGGTGTCCGCACACAATACTATTGGCACGGCAAATAGAACGGTGAGCTGCATACCAAGATAAACAGTGCCAAAATAACGCTGCATGTGTGTAAATATATGCGTCCTTGTTAAATGCGATTTTCAGTAATTTATAATGGCGTTCACCAACTTCTTCGAAACGTTGCAGATAACGCGGCATATACTCTTCGTTGAGTGCCGCTAACTCAGGACAATGATTTTCCAGATATAAGAGCATCCCTAATGTACAGTTTAAAACGTCTAAATATTGATCAAATTTGAGCGAAAAATAAGGCACAGGTATCAGACAGTCAAATGAACCGCCGCGGGCGACACATCCTCTGTGAGGTAAGGTACCGTAGTCCCCAAGCTTGAATAACGTAGTGCACCCAAATGTTATTCGACAATCCTTGATAATCACGTGGTCAAAAGCATTCATCAGTTCGGTTCTTATCACGAGTGTGCGATAACAATCGATAAAATTATCGAGAAACATCTGCAGATTCCCCACAATCACCAGATGATTGAACTTCTTCTGTCTGTATTCCAATAATCTGCTGGCGGCTAACGCACATCGAAACCAAGATCCAGTTAGGTACAGGTTCTTTGTATGAACCGTTGCATATTTGGACAGCAACGTACAGCACCACAACAAAGGAATGATCTGCTTCCCATCCTCCTGCGCAAGGAATTATGAGGTCCTTTTGTATGATAGCCGAAGTGAAGATCAGCTTCCATCGCCGACATACCCTGCAACACCAGTGCCCTCCACTGCTGGCTCAATATGGGACAAACTCAACACCTCAATACTTCAATACCATTATACATCGGTATATATTCGACTTTATTAAAACAACTAGATAAACAAATCAAATAGACTAAATACATCCAAAAAATTAAATA
The DNA here is from genome assembly GCA_034698045.1 of Paramacrobiotus richtersi. Taxonomy (NCBI): domain Eukaryota; kingdom Metazoa; phylum Tardigrada; class Eutardigrada; order Parachela; family Macrobiotidae; genus Paramacrobiotus; species Paramacrobiotus richtersi. Next base: position 14,419 of record JAQGAU010001016.1, on the reverse strand, counting down.
AAAAAATACGTAATTTTAAATAAACATAATACTGTGATAAAAAAATTTTAAACTTGGTTTTACAACCAAGTTTCCATCCCCGGCATACCCTGGAACAAGTTACTACCTCTCTAACTTGTATTAACTTACGATGGAGTTTCTGATCGCTGCAATAACTACGAATTTTTGAAAGGTGATCAACTTTATCATCTAATTTTCGTATTGTCACTCACCTCTTAGAGGTTGATCGGGCATAGATATCAAGCTATTCCAGAAAAGCTATCAGCAGTCCGTTTGGTAGTGAGCTGATTGTCAGTTCACTATGAAATTCAACATTATCCTCAAAAGCTGCAACTCCGTCTTTAATTCCGCTTAAAGTATGGCTTATTGCTTCTCTTATTCCTGAGAATTCACAATTGGAAAGAAATGCGGCGCGAGAAAAAGGAAAAAAGAACCACCCCGTTCCGTTCAACTTTTCTTTGTAATCAGGGTTCAAGTAGTTACTTTCGCCGGGATACTCTGATAGTATGCTGTTGATATTTTCGGTTGCAAATTTAATCATATCACTGCGACAAATGACTTCGACATGCTTCTTGCTTTCTGTGGCGCCGATAAACACCGACGTAGTCCAACCAATCCATCGGGACTGAAAGTCCGAGTGAAAGCGTTCTTTCAATCGCAGCAGCGTGGAGGCGACACATCCCTTGCCGGTGTTTTCTGGAACGGGCACTTTCAGTTTCTGGAAAGTGTCCACATGTAGCGGTTGAAACTCCCTTCTCAATCGCACACGCCGTCTTTCCCAGCCAAACCCATCCTCTACAAGCATACGAACCGTAGATTTCCGATGACCGTCTTGCTCCACTTCGACGACGGCGAACTGCCAGGCTCCAGATTCGAACCACCCTGAATACCGCCGAAGCTCCAGGAGTTTTCCTGGACGCAGTTGTTCGAACATATCATCTTCAGCTGGGCGCAAGAGAACCTCTACGTCCTGGCTTATGTGTCGTTCTTCCACATAGCCATGTCGATCATCATCATCAGATTCTGAAATAGTTTGTAGTCTGTGAAAGGGCACAGTCCGTCGCCCGAGTTTTGACGAAAAGTGTCGATTTCGAGACCGCTGCTGAAGCAGTCAACGACGCATCCTCGGGTCAATGTCATGTCGTTTTCTAGTATTTCTACCATGAGAGAAGACCGCGGACATGGTGGCAACGCACTTCTAAGCTGAAAATCCATTTCGTATATTGTTAACGGACAAAAAACCAATCCAGATCGGATAGAAATCACCACATAAATGGGGCACCAGTGATCATAAATTACAAATAATATTTGTGTCGTAAATTTTGAAGATTTTTGGCTCTATCAAATATGATAAATATGCAGCACGTGCAGCTGTTTGTATTTCGAAAACTAGTATGACATCTATAATGCTACGTATTCTATGCTCGTACTGTGCCCTGGAAGAATGATGATCTCGGTCAGATGTATGTACAGTATTGACGTACATACTGCACAGGAAAGTCAGAAATGTGCGCCTGAATCGAGGCTACGATCGATAATATACGCCAGAAAGCCACAGCGTTGTCCATGCAGTTGCAGGCTGGTTATATTCCATGCCATGAGCTGTACACATTAGAATACACCGCGCTGGTCCGCGCATGCAAAGTCCATGCTCTCTTGGTGACCAACAACCAGCCTGCTACCAAATGGTTAATTGGCATTACAGCTTCGCTGTTGCTCGAAAGCGCTAGTCATAGATGCTCACTCACAACTCACAAGGACAGCAAAGATAGCCGTTAACATTACACGTTAAAGAAACAAAAAAAAAAAACATTTTTCTCCTTAAACGAGTCAATTGTTCCGAAAACACAGGTTCCGTTCCCACGAAGAATTTCCGTACGCACTGTCATAGAAATTCCATAAATCTTGGATTGAAGTTTCTATCGCGGATCCTGCGTCCAGCTTCGTGGAGAATTACCTTAAAGCCTGTGGACCCCAACTGCCCATCGTCACTGGCTGTACGATTTAACGGTCAATCAATTACTAGTCCATCCGTACAATGATAGTGTGCTTCGCGCTAGAAATGGTTAGTTGGTCACCACCGCCTGTGTGGACAGCGTCTATGGACTAGGGCCTGTCGGATGTTACGAACGGAATTGTTCGAGTCATCCGAGCCGAAGCAAATGATCACCGACCTGCCGAGGTGTACATACGTATACGGGGTAACGTGCGCAGGCTTGTGATTTTATACACCGGAACCTTCCCCCAGTCTAGCGAAGGTTAGCCTTGAGACATTAATTAATATGAGTTGATGAACGGTATTGCCTACTGCGCTGAAATACACTGATTGCCGGAAATTGATTTGCAAATCGATATAAAATAAGCGTTACGTCTGCTGGGCTTCTTCGCGGCCGGTAGACCTAGCATGTTGTGAGAGCCTTATGCTGTCTGTAAATTGTCCCTTTCCAATAGAATATGCTGTAGCTGAAAGAGAAAGAAACAAATTTGATCAGTAATGCCAGCTACTACTGTGAACTGTTGCATGGTCGGAAAGAAAAGTGTTGGGTCCCCTTTCACATGAAACACACCAGAAGCCTATAAGACCGGTGAGGCGGTTTCCACAAAGGTCTCGCATGCTTTTGTATTGACTAGAGAGGTCCAGATCGCTTTCTTTCTAGCCAACGATTCTTAATATCAACTGGCACTTCTAACAATATTTTATTCTGTATATCTAGTATCTACTGGTTTCAAACTAAATGTGAAGTGTCGGTGCATACTTCTAAAGGAGATGGAAGAAAGTTACAGAAAACGCACAAAACATAAAAGTCTACAGTCTCTGTTTTGCAACACGGGCTTGTATTTTATCAGGTTCCGCTGCACAGCTGCGTGGAACAGCTTCTGCAGACTTCAGTGGTTCACAATTTCTTCGTTCAGTGACAGAAAATCGAAAGGTGACAAGTCCATAGCATCCGTATTAAAAACGGATGTTTCTTTAAACAGTGGACGAACTCAACTGCCAGCAGGAACAACTTGGGAAATTAAACTAACCTGTGATTACCTTGGTGTTAACTGCCAGTTTTGTAAGATGCCATCAACTTCTGACATTGTACTTGTCATTTTGGCTAGAGGCTGCACATTTTCACCTGAGGAAAAAATAATTCCGAAAAATCGTTTTTCTCTTTCGCTCACGTTGTATATCCCAAATGTCCCGACGAAATTTTTTTGGGCTCAAGTGACAAACTCCGCTCCACGATTTCTCGTAGGATTACGAACTATTGTAAGTATGAATTTCTAACCATACAGTAGTTTGACTGAAGAGATAGGGCATCTATTTCTTATGACTAGCTTGATCTATCAATATCTTGAAGGAATCGTACTAATCGTACTTAAAGGAATCGTAATTCAGCGGAAATTTTAAGGTCAAACATTTACTGTGGCACAATCTTAACACTTAACACTTACGTTTAGCACTTAACAGCGCCCTATTCAACCTGTTATATGGATGTATGCATGTGATATGCTACCACAATGTCCGTGCACTCTGTGAAAGGGACAGTACGAAATTATCAAAGTTGTGTCCGAAACCGTCCCGTACACTCGACATTAGCAGCCCCATGCTGCCGGCACAGTCCACCCAGTTGTCTTCCTTAGAAAGAACGTCAACGGACGTTGTTGCAGTTAATTAACTGCATAATAACTTTCATCTGGAACGGTCCAGATTCGTAGTATCAGTCAACTTATAGGCGTAAAATAAACATATATATAAAAAATTCACAGGCAAAGTGGGCAAGGTAAACGGCACAACAGCCAGTGAACTATCAGGACACTTGTTTCACGGCTGGAATACGTAGATCTTTTCTGCCGTGCTTGTATCAATTATCATCATTATTATGTTGCATGTTACTAATATTATCCACATGTAACGTTATGGTACCCAGCTATACATGTCATCTTTAGGTTGCTCTCGTACCGCGTGTACCTTGTTTGCATTTCTTTCTTTTTGTTGCCTCGCTGAAGAAAAACAGGTGTGCAGTTGACGGTATACACTACCATCTGGCAAAATACACTTCCTCTCCACACACAAGTGAAAAACGTCTAATACAATTTACAGTGCCACAATTTACCGCTATACCCAGGATCGGTCAATATTGACTCGGGAGGAATGGATTTCATTGTGGAAAGGTTTTCTTTATCCCCTTGGACTAATCGATGGCCGGTTTTTTTTCTTGAATCAAAAGCGAGAAAAAGAGTCGGTTGATTAGACATGTGGCAAGTGTACTGCTGACAGTGAACTATACGGCTAAAAAAATGCTAACAGACCGGCGCAAAAGTACCTGTACGTACTCATACCCACAGTTTCACTAGTCTGTCATTGTACCCAACACGCCACTATCCCGAAACACACTCCCAAAACAACCCATCCACCAACTTCCGGCGGAAACCGTGTTCCCTGATGTTTTCCTGACAATCGAGGCAACAGTGAAATTCCAACCGCTAACACCATAACCAGCAGTCATTTATTGTTGATTTCCATCGCCATGTTGCTGATTTTTCTCTGCCCCCTATTTGGGCATGTGGCCGCGGTCCATGTGTCCATCATCACGGTGATTCTGGGGCAGAATCCCATGTACGGGATTTACGCCACCGGGCCGGTGTATGATATTGCCTTTGAGGAGATGAAGGAGAAGTACGCGTATATGGTGCCCAGTTTGTCATTTCATCGGATTTACAAACCCCGACTGGCCAATGCCACCGGGTGCGGTGATACGGGGGATCTCATGCCCCAGGTGGCCGGGGAGATTGTGGAGATTCTGAGTCGGGATAAGGGATTTGCTATGATTTTTTCACCCGGTAAGACCCGGTATTGAAAAACCTTTGTCTGATCGCCGGCCGACGCCGGGTATATGTTGAGCTGTGGAAACTTTTTAGTACGTAATTGATAAAATTAAGTAAGGATATCAATAAAGCGTACACTTTCAAGTTTCAACAAGCAAAGCATTTCATGTCGAGATGCAAAATTTTAAGAATATAATATCCAAAAAAATATAGCATATAAATATTGTATTGGTACTGATGGCATAAAGGTCATTCGGGGAAAAAAACAATTGACATAATATTTTTATAATTTACCTTCGAGTGTTCAAAATTCGGTTCTGAAGCATGAAAGTTTTGTGAAAGTTATAGGTACACCATGGCGTTTCATAACCTAGACCAACTTTGAAATCAATATCGCGCTCTGATTCATGACTAAAAAGTAGGAATTGTGAGTAAGCTTAATTTCAGTTGTATGGGAATCGGAATATTTAATACGCTGAGAAAGTGATTACAGTTTAAAATTACAGGATTTCTAACATCTTGAACACCGCTGTATAAAAACTAGGACCCACTGCGAATGTCACATTTAATATGAACAGCTGTGCCGATGACATGCATACAGTTTATAGTACCACTTGCGGTCAGCTTATTATATCATAAATCTGCAACGTACGAACGTGACGCTGACAGCAAACCGTAGTATAATATTACTGCGAAATAAAGCACCAAATAAAATTTCTAACAGAATTATTAAACTTAATTTATTGTGAAATTGAATTTATTCATGTAATACTAGTAATAGTAGTACGTTTTTCGAAAGCTATAATGCAACATGTACAGCTGTTCAAAACTGGTATTATAAGATTTTTGCTTTTTAGGGTGCAGCTTGGAACAAATCACACTTGGCGATTTCGCCCGAGGTAAAACACAAAATTACAGTGGTAAAGAAAACCAACGAAAATGTACTGGTTTATTAATGAGATTTTTATTGTAGATTTATAAGTACTGTACGACTAAATTTCACAAGCTTACTTAAAGATTTTTCATTGTAAAACGAATATTTTCTCCAACTAAATTTAATGCAAAGATTTATGTTAAATTTATCTATGAAATATAATGCTAAATTATTATCATTAATTTGCTTTTTAAAACAAGTACATAAATAAATTTTGAGCTGATTTATATGATAAAAATTTATCTTAAACACATAGCTGAATTATTATTGTTTATCTTTTTTTAAGACATTTACTGTACATAAATAAACTCTGAGCTGATTTAAATAAACATAGAAACTGTGGAATTCTATCTGTATCGTACAATCTCCGGATAAATCACCCAGAAAATCTTCGTGAATTTATTAGCGGCAAAATCACGCAGTTCTGTACTCAGAGGTCAACATCCCCAGAAAAAAAATCAAAAATTTAATGATGCCGGTAAGTGTTGTGTCTACACGCTGGGAATCAATCATTTAGTGGAATATTTCTTCTTACTGGCAAAAAAAACGACACTGATGACCAGGTGCATGTTATGTCAGTATCTGGCCCGGTCTGGAGGTTAACCGGAAATCGACGCCAAACCGGGATGGCTGCAATGGCAGACGGCATTGTGCATAGTGCATCGATTTCTCGTCTACATAAATAATGTATCGTGAAACCGCTTTTGAGCAAGACATCACGGAAATACTGCAGTGCGTCTGAAAAATGTGCCAGGACGAGTTGTTCATGGAAACGCAGGCGTCATGAATTTCCCCGTTTTGTTTTTGTGAACAAAAACATAAAATAAAATAATATAAAATTATATAAAATTTCACCGGAACAAATCTTTGAAAACTAAATATAACAGAAAAGCCGAAAACAGTTACAATACAATAAAGGTAATAAATTGAACATTGGAATAAATCCAAATTTTTGAAAGGATTTTTTTCTGGAATTAAAAAAAACAGGTGAACAGAAATTCCGATGAACAGAAAGACAGGCGTAATTTAAACTTAACAATACGAATATTTAATTAATAAATTATTATTCAATCTAAGCAGATATTACTTGCAAGATAAATATTCAAAAATATCATGAAAAACTGAAAATGAGGAAGAAATCAATCAATGAGAAAAATGTAAAACTTCAACGAATCCCCATAGTGCGGCAATTTAGGAATTCGCACAAGGTTGCGGAACATTTTTTCTAAAATTCAGAATGCCTGAAAATTTTAGTTATTCCCTGACATAATGGAAGAAGTTAATGTTTGTAAAATTACTAAGGACTATCACTCTTTCTTTGGATATTGCCGGTACGGTACCACGCGATTCTACAAACCAGCCCATTTCAATTGCACTTATAGTTATGTTGTTTACAGAGCTGGACGTGCCGCTGTTAACAAGGTGAGTTCATTATCCCTAGAAGCTTTTTTTCTCAACTTACTACTATCGACAGCGGACACTCAGAAACTGCGTAAAAGTGCCACTTGACTATAAAAAAGCAGCAAGTATACACGCACAAAACTCAATGGATATGGTGAATGACGTAACTCATTGACGGAAGTGGTCGTTGAACTACCGTAATGTAGTAATTAATTTCCTCAATGGATCGTAAAAAACGCATTTACTACAACTTGTACGTAATGAAGAATTGTTGGAAATGTCGGCGATGTATTTACACATCGTGTGTAAATTTTACTCCGGCTTTTAATTATTTTTAATTATTTACTATGGATCCGGGAGCCTTTTTTCCCTTGGCAGTAGATTTGAGATATGAGGGACATATAAAATGCATGATATTTTGCAACCGGAAGTACTAATGCTTTCAAAATGGATCTCTTAATGAATAGTTCCGGTAAAACGGAAAAATCCGTATTTAGCAGTTTTTGGGGTCTAAAGTACTATAGTACTTCGAATTGTATAGCTGTATTATTAAACCTTTATTTATTTTTATTATATTAGTAATATGTAATATTTTATTAATATTATTATTCAAAATATTAAAATAAAATATTAATATTAAAAATATCACCTGTATATATTGTTTTATTTTGCATGAAACCTTTTGTATATTGTTGTTTTTATTAATATTAATAGTATGTAATATTTTATTATTATTTAAAATATTAAAACAAAATTTTAATATCTAAAAGATCACCTGTATATATTTTTTGTTTTGTATGAAACCTTTTGTATGTTGTTGTTTTCATTAATATTAATAGTATGTAATATTTTATTAATATTATTCTTTAAAATATTAAAATAAAGTGTTATTATTAAAAAGATTACCTGTGTTACTGTGTACGTTATTTGTTTTGTGTATGAAACCTTTTATGAATTGTTATTTTCAGTAACATTGTTAATAAGTAACATTTGATTAATACTATTATTTAAAATATTAATATCTAAAAGATTACCTATATATATTGTTTTTTTTTGTATGAAATGTGTAAGGTGTTATCATCGCACCGATCGATATCATTTGAATAATCGCTCCTGATTTATTCCTGATCGATTTCCTTTCTGTTGGTTTTCCATTGACGCATTGCGTAGTAGCCACCCGGGACACTGCACTACCGCGTGTAATGGCTAATTGTAAGAATAATAGGGTGCCTTGGCAAAAAGTGTTTACCCCGGGTGTTAAGTGCATGCTTATGTGGTGATTCGTGCACCACGGGAAACTGGTAATATTTTATGCGTAGATCATTTGATACCTTTTAAGTGCGCTCTGACAGCTGGCTGATATCCGGGAAAACGCTTCTGGCGGAAGTGGTTAATGAGAGTATAACTGGATATATTTTGGGCATAAAAAAGTAATGGGGAGTTTTTCGGGGCTGTCCTGATTGAAGAAGATAATCCAAGTCGGCAAAACACTGTGACGGTGACAATCAAGACTATAACGTGTAAAAGAGGGGAAAGAACAATGAAATTTACTGAAAAAATAGCATTATTCTGAGTTTGGTTTGCTCGTTAGCAAATTGCGCATTGCCGTAGTTTAGCAGTAATAAAGTTGACCAAAACGTAGATTTGCATCAGAAAGAGCAGCTTGAGGTATGAAATGTCTATCCACACGAAGTCTGAAGATCTAATCCAAACTTCAAACTGACCAAATTCAAGCTTCTCATTGCTTCCACCTTATTTTCGTTTAATCAGCGTTTGATTGGTCACAATAGGGATCTACGGACACTTTGCTGCTCATGTTAAACACCGTAATCTTTGTACTTTATACACTGAATTTCTATCTTTTTCTGTATACAGTACATCAGCCGACAACGCCCTGACCAACCGGAAACGCTACCCAACCCTGATCGTCTTCAGTCCCGTCGGTCAAGGTCTCACGTCTCGCGCTCTTCGGGAATTCTTGCTTAAATTCAAATGGCGCGTGATAACCGTGTACTGCGACGCCTTGTCCCATCTGCCCAGCATCGCCACCATGTTTACCATCGCCTGTCGGGGATTCAAATCGGTGCTGAGTCAAACACCTGGAGAGTTTGAATACGATTACCAGGACTTTGATTCTCGGTATTATGTGGATTATGAACGACTGCTGTTGCGGGCCAAAGCACAAAGCCGAAGTAAGCGATGTTTAACTTGTTAATGACAATGAAAAAAGAGTTTCTTGTGACCTTTCTGTAACCTTTACAACAGTTTCCAACCAGCTTTAGTTTACAACGTGGGCATTCTTCCAATTGCAAGGAAGCATCATCAGTTTAGTTTACCGCTGTTTTTTTTTTAGTTATTTTGATTGGCACTAACGGTGACGTGATGAGGAAGATCATGGTAAAGTCCAAATAATACCATGTTGGAGATCATGCGCATTTGCATACTTCAGTCTAAATTAAATGCATTGAACTTCTTCCAGCTCATCGCCCATCGCCTGAAAATGACCGGCAATGATTATGTACGTCAGTGTACCCGTAAAGTGCTGTCCTTCGTAAAAAGCACAAAAGCAAAGAGTTTTCATAATACTGTATATGCAGCGTATTTGTATTCCGCATATTTTTCATCAGATGTTCGATTTCCTTCTCGGCAACGCTTCAAGTAGCTTTAATATCGATTTACCGCTTTAGAGCACAATACAAACCGCAGCTTTTTTGCGCACTTGCATAGCGGATAAGTAGATTGACGACACCGTTATGTTGACATTGTCGACACACTAAGCAAGATAGCAATCATTGGTGGTGTTTTTTGCTGAAAACAGGGTTTGTGGTAATAAACGTGATCTATTTCGATATTTGTGGTGGTTATTGTGTTAACCTCTTTACAGGTATTCCTTTACCAGAACCCAATTGAAGTGCCCCAGGCAACGGCACTGTACTGGGAAATGAACGATAGCACTGATGCGGTCAGTATACAGGTCATCGGAAAGTAGTAGAAGAAAGAAAGTAGAGCACAAATATGAAAAAGCGCGTATTTATATTGACGAGGCAAATTTAATGAAAATTTAAATGATTGATCGGCATACGATATAACCAGCAAGACACCGCTAAAAACCACTCATATGTGCCTTGGTGCTATAGCCTGGATTTACTAAAGCAACTGAATTTTATTAATTTTACGGTTACTTTATTCCATATCGCTTAGTTTTGGCACAGGGAATCGTCTGGCGAGTCACTTCTAAATATTGTAAACCATTTTTGTAGACAGCACTGGAAGCTTTTCAGTCCATGATTATGATCCAGCTGCCAACACCGGACTGGAGACCTTTAGGAGAGTTCGTCATCAATGTTGCCAATCAAGTTCGCACCGATGCGAAATATAATTACACGTACAATTCCGATGAACTGGTATGTCCACCGCTTGTGATCGTAGTGTAGTTTTAGTACGAGAAACGTTTTGGGATGTTTCGACTACAGAGGAACGATGTGGGATTAGCGGCCTACGAAGCCGTGTTGGTCTCCTTTCGCGTAAGTACAAAGGAAAATCGCTCAGTACAAACGTACAAACGAAGATCAACAAAATAACTTGAAAAATTGCCAACTATTCACATTTTACCCAAAGCAAAAAAAACAACAGTTTATCTTAGACAGCATACAACACAGGGATCAGTCCCATATTTTTTGTGAACATGATTAAGGCTTCGGGTAGTCTACAGCTTGTTAATCTTGGATGTGAGCCGTTGCTCTACGGTTGCTCCATATTTGCAAAGGATTCACGTGCGCTTCTTGATGTGTGTTTGTATTTCACATGACCTGGAATGCGATACTTCTGCTCAAACAAGGATTACAGAAAAATTTCTTGTATAAATATCAAGCAGTCAAGCGCTTTGACCCGTAAAGTAATAGCAATCATAATGTAGCCGTTAAAAACTTTCAAAAAAAGATATAGTGAATTTATGGAATCCGTATTTGTGGTATTATGTACGAGCCTAGCAGTACAAGAGCCTAATTGTAAAGCTGCTCAACATGGTTGATAGGGATCTCTCAAAAAGCGCCGAATCTCCAATTAAAGCCTGAAGATTCGTATTTAAAATATATTTAGCAGAGATTAATTCTACACAATGTCATCTTGTGCAAATACAAGCGAAACCCGGCTTACTTGCACATCAGAATGGGCTCAAAATTTTCCTGACAAGTGACATATCTCGTATAGCTGTGGTAATTTATATTCTAGACTTACAAAACCTTGCTTACTCTTCACTTACATGCCATTAGTTCAGGACTAATGATCACTGAACGTTGAACAAGTGCGCGAATACGAAACTTACCCATGACGTTGCAGATTCTCAACGAAACCTGGTCGGTTCTAAACAAAACGGACGGCCGTCACTTCACGTCCTACTACGCCAACCACACCTTTGATATGGGCTTTCGGGAGGTCGTCATCGGCGCTAATGGAATCCGCAAGCGCGACACGTGGTTCAAGAAGTTCAGTCCTGTCACCAAGGACTTTGAGATGGCGTGGTTGTACACATGGGATAACAATTCCTTTGCGGTTGAATCCGATTTAGCCTACGACTGGCGGGGATTGAGTGGACCACCGTCCGATCGCCCGGCGTGTGGGTTTCTGAATGACCGGTGCCCATTTGGAAATTGTATGTAAGACATTCTGCGCAGAAGCAAATTGTGTCTTAATTATAATAAAATAAAAATATCAATCCATTTGTATACCAACAAATGTGATCAAATTAATCAGAATGTCGGGAAAGCAGCAGGTCACTTGTGACCTTTTGGCTAATTAAACGGAATGTATCGGTTTACGTTCGAATATTCTTAGCTCGTTCTTTCAGACTTTCTTCTAGCTAGAGACTTCAGGAACGATTGGAGATTCATAACCACACTGACTTGAACAATGTAATACGTAAATATTGCGAATATTGCAGCGTTGGCCTTCCCTCTGGCACTTGGATGCGGTCTTGGCGGCGTAATAGTCATCGGTACTATCGGCGCGCTGCTATATCTGTAAGCAGCTTCCTACACTCAGGCTTCAACGACTCATATCCACATGTTTTTGTTGTTCGTTGCAGGCGACATATCAACAACAAAGCAACACACTCGACATGGTGGCACCTCGATACAAGGCTACTCTTTGTGGTTAACGTTCTGGATAAGAAACCCCAGTCCGTCATGTCGGAAAAGGTCCCTGATATCCCCGTTGACCTGACCGATCCGGAACATTCAGCCTCCATGGCGGCCATGTACCAAGAGAACAGAGTGTGGCTGCAAGTTGCTAGGACGTCGCAGAATATCCCGTTGCCTTGGCTGATGTCTAATAAGCGGCTGTTGAGAACGCTAGCAGACGTACGTTTTTGTTTAGCGTTTTCGATGCGGTTTGTTATGCTTTGCCTGTTTTTCTGCTGCAGGTAAAAACGCTGCAGTATGACAATGTTGCAAGGTTTTTTGGAGTCTTAACTCTGGAAAAGGAGCTAGCGTTGGTGTGGGATTATGGAAGAGGCTCCATACGGAGCATGCTGGACGAAAATCGGATAACGGTTGACTACCAGATGAAAATGTCTTTTATCCATGAGATGCTTAAAGTTCGTAGATGTACCGTACATAGATTAAATAGGTGTGTACCATCTTTTCCTCTGTAAGTCATTTGTTATTTTAAACGTATCCCTGGAGGCTGCGTGTTGTGCACTGCGTAGAGCCGCTTTTGGTTAAGACGATACTTGACTGTAATGATCTTTCCCGCATATGGATCTACGGGATGAATCCGACAACTTAAATGTCGTAGCAGTCCCAGGAAGCTATCTTATCTGCTATCGAAAAACTGCAGCAATATACTTATAATATCTTATACTTACTTTACAGGGCTTAGCCTACATCCACACATCGCGCCTGCGCTTCCACGGCAGTCTTTCTAGTCTGACAGTTCTTCTCGATCCCCGATACTCCCTTCGGCTGGCAGGCGCCGCATCCAGACGTATAGACTCCGCACTGACCAGCAGTTTAGTGGAGAAATTCAACAGCGATGTCACGCGATTGTGGATGGCACCGGAACAGCTGGAACCAAATACAAAATTTCCCGAAGGAAGTCGCAGTGCCGATGTATACTCTCTTGCTGTCGTGATCTGCGAGATATGGACGGGCGGGTCACCGCATAATTCCACCCTTTCAAGCAGGAAGCTATCGGGTAAATTGCAGTACCTCGCGGCTTTGTGCGACTGTAGGCATAAGAAGTACCTGTAGTACAAATTCTGTACGGAACCGAAGCCACTCGGCTTTTGTTTCTTGTTTCTCTACGCACCTTTTATTGCGAGAAAAAGATCCAGTTTGTTGTAGATAAGTTTTCAGTTTTCTAGCAGGCACCTTTGCGCTAGGAAAACGTTGCTAAAGAAGTTAGTAACCAATAACCACCAAAATTTGTCTTGCCTTGATCGCTAAATTCGCCGTCGCCTATTATTGATTAATCACTTTACAAGTTAGTTTGACATTGCACCGCGAAGCCACTCGATTGCACATACAGCATGTATATGTGGATACGGCTGTTCTGTTCTATGCGGTAGTGGTAAACATTTGCCATTTCCGCAAAAACTCGCGTTAATTAGAGTGCTAGTGGCCAAAGGGCTCATCTTTAACAGACCAAAATCGAATGAAATGTCGACTGAAATGTATTGCGTGTGTGTGCCCCCAGTTTTGGAAGTTTACCACAGAAATGCAGTGCGAATCGGTGAGATTTGACGATGTTGTATTGTACTATGGTAGTGGTCCCAAGCACGTCCGACCTTCCCTTCTACACTGCCAACTCCGACTACCCACCGGACCTGAGCTCCCTCATTGATTCCTGTTTCGCTGTGGACCCTCACCGACGCCCGGATGTCGGACAAGTTCGAATGCGCTTAAAAAAGTTCGACCGTGGTGCCAGTGTTATGGACGGCATTTTCCTAAGCCTCGACAAATACGCCACCGATTTGGAAGAAAAGATCGCTGTAAGGACCGGGGACCTGTTATCCGAAATGTCGAAAGTCGATGGGCTTTTGAAGGAAATGATCCCCGGGTATGTAGTGCCACATGACGTATCGTATCGCGCAAATGAATTAGAAATGATTATTATGAGTTTGGTGTTTAGAATATTTATCGGGAAACTCCGCAACAAAGAAATCGTGGCGGCCGAAGAATTCGCGGCTGTGACCATCTTCTTCAGCAGTTTAATGGGATTCGAGAAGTTTTGTCAAGTGTCTTCGTCCGGGGCGGTTGTGGAGTTGTTGAA
>JAQGAU010001015.1:0-22043 GCA_034698045.1 Paramacrobiotus richtersi | reverse complement strand
CAGCCTGATGGACTGGCAAAGAGCGAATCCTCCGAGCCATTCGACACCTTCAAGGACACTTCACGCTGCCAATTACATAGGGTGGCTGCGTGTGGTAGGCTTTCCGTGCGATCTCGTAGACACTTTTCCACCATAATCACGCGATTCCACCGCGAGGAATGTATGGAAAACACGGATAAAATCCGGAGAGAAAGCTCTGGAATGGCAAGTTTATTTATTCGATATTGCCGAAAAGTCTTTGCATGTCACTGCAAAAAAAAGTTATTTATATTTATAATTTATCTGAAAATAATTCAAAAATAAATGCATACAATATCTAAAATATAAAGCAGCAAAACTGCAAAAACAACCGAGTTTCAATATAATTCTAAATTCTGGCTGAATTTTAATTGATAAATCATAAATCGACGATTCACGCACTTTGCGGTAGAGACCTGCCGAGACCAAACTGCACAGTTTTAGGTAAATTTCACTATGTTACTTTATGTTGAGTCAACGGTGAACAGTTAAACTAATCACTGGAACAATCCCAGAAATGATAAATCAAAGAATTATTGTGAAACCACTTGTTAACTTGGCTCAGCTCAAATTACGACTGCCCTGTTACAAGGAGCGACGAAAAGCGTTACCATCACTGAGACATCGTCAGATGCGCCGCATTTACTATATACACGAAAATACGGTGCAGTTATGAGTTTTATCACTCACCTGATAAAGAACTCCGATAACAACTTCGATGTGGTTAGATTCCAATAATACCAAATTCACTTGGCAGTAAACTGAGTGATAGAATGTAGGAATCCGTGGAATGACAGATAAGGAGATTGTGTTTGCACTCAGGCCTTCCAACTGACGAAAAGTAAACTTCTTAACTGGTTGTTGGTGCCATCATATATGTTAACCGAATGAACAAGTAGACGGATCAGCATGTTAACTGACTAGAATAATCCGTAACATAAACCAAACTGGAATGTCAAAGTGTCAGACCTGAAAATCAACTACCTGTGCAACTACTAACGGAGCAGTGCGAAAAAAATTCAGGTTGCTGCTGTTGTTTACAGAAAGTTTGTCAGCGTATGACTTTGCGTGGTAGATGAGTCATTCCAGCGGCACGCAAGCTATGCAGGGGCCGCATGGAAACTTTGTGCTGTGCACCGCATCAGCTTGACGGTCACCAATCGGCATTATCATGCTTCTCATGGCGGTCGCTTGCTGCGCTGCATCACAATACGCGAAACTCGAAACCAAGAAATTTCAAATTTGGATTCTCAGTTTTTCTCCGTCGAGAATCGCAAATAACGACGAACATTAGCGCATTCTTCTCTTTGCTATCGTTTTAGGCTTTTAGCTACTTTTGCTACCCTGATTAGCAAACTTTATCATTTTCACTGAGGCATTCGCAGCAGAGTCTTCCAGTTATCTCCCTCCGAAGTGTTGTACTCAAGTCAAAATGTCTCACGCAAAGGGAGCGAAGGACTGGCATTCCAGCAAGCACCTTCGCAAGCGTTCTCGCTATTTGCTCGAGCACCCTGATGAGCAGATCCCGAGCGATGTGACGTTCTTGGTCGGCGATGGAATTAGTGAACCACAGAAACTGTTCAGATCCCACAAGTAAGTGTATGGACAGTTCGCAAATTCGGTCTTCTCCAGTTTGAACATTATGCGCCGTGCTGCAGGTTCATTTTGGCCATGGTGAGCTCGATGTTTCAGGCCATGTTTTATGGTACGTTTCCCCAAACGACAGAGCTGATCAATGTTCCCGACGTGAGTCCAACGGCATTCCAGTATATGCTACGGTGAGTAAAGGCATCCGTATAGCTTTTGGCTAACTGAACAGGATCACGAAAGCTTGGTTGTATTAGATTCGAAATTTATGTGGATTTACTGACTTAATTATATTACATTTTGCGTAAGTTTGAGTTGCACTATGCTTGAATTGTGAAAGTGGTTCGCTGCTGCAGCTACGCGTATGGAGAAAATATTGAATTTGACGATGAAAGCCTGGAGAACATGTTGGACCTCCTGTACTGCGCCAAGAGGTACCTTATCATCAAGTTGGCGCGGGCCTGTCGGGACGTTATCCAGCTTGACATTGCTGCCCTGGAACGGGACCCCTGCGCGGTTTTTCAAAGGGTGAGCTACATAATTTAACTCCTAGTAGTAGCGCTTTTAATTGGGGTGACTTGACAAACCTTACACTTGCATAGTCAGACTTTATTGGGAATGTAATACGACGAAGCTGGCGCTAAAATAGCTACTGCAGTTGTGTCAGTACTAAAAATTTAAATGTAGTCAGGCTTAGATCTTGATTTGTCCGCGGTCCCGTATATTATGATGTTATTGATTGGTTGTGTTCCATAGGCGCCTCAGATGGACGAAGAGGACTTGGCAACTGTTGCAGGTGCTGGGATCGCCCTGAGTATTCCCAGTTTGGTGAAAAGAGATTCTTTTCTTCGTCTGTCTTTTGATTGCCTGAAGCGAATCGTGGACGACCCTCATCTTAACGTGAAAGAGGCGAAAATCTACGAAGGCGTTCGTCGGTACACACGGCCCGCAGTAATGACGCAGTTGTATGATGGTTCCTGGATAGCTTTCTGTTTAGGTGGGTGGAGCATAATGTGGGAGCTGTCACGGGAAGCGCTTTGCGGGATGCATTCGCCTCATTGCTGCACTCGATTCGCTTTCCTCTGTTTAGCGCCGTTGAACTGGCTGATGGACCTGTGAAGGTACGGATATTTCTATATATACCAGCTTCTCAATTTGTTGTATTGTCTGGGGCGTATCAGCGTGGAATATGGTCGGAAATGCGGTAACAGTAGTCGTTGTAGGATGGAATCCTGACTGACACTGAGGTCAGCAGTATCTTCCAGTTCCTATTCGCTCAACTCAAACCTACACTCCCATTCCTCACCGTCCCACGCACTACTGTGGCGACTCCGTTTGTCTGCTATTTCAATCTGGTCACTGTGCCAAGCCCTACTCAATTTCGTGGATTCGTCTCTAGCCGACTAACACTGTACGCTCGCCCAGATTTGGCGCCAGAGTGCTGCGCATTCCTGAGACAGCTGGTCAATGATCAGCTGCACATTCGCATCGCCTCCTTGAGTAATGAACATTCCGGCAAGACAGTCCCGCTCCCTGAAGCTCTGGTGGAGGAGCGAAACGTCCTGTCCCATTCCCTCCAGGGTGCCTGTTGGTTTGAGTGGGACACACAACCGGACACGGGCATGGCCTATAATGTTCGCATTGGGATCGCCAGGAAGCCGTATCGTTATCACAGTGCCGTTTTTGGTTTCGTGGCGGGAATGGATACCGATAAGCTCGAATGGGTGCCGTCGGATTTGTGGGATGATGAACGTGTTCAGGGTGTTGCCAATTTCCGCTTTGATTAAAGATTCTGAATCTGTATTTTGTGTTATTTTGAATGACGAGTGTCATTTCGAGCAAGTTTTCCGCATCTTGGACTATTTCTGCTAATTTGTTTGTGTATGTGGATATTAGAATTTAACGACAGTGAAAACTCCGCGAAGGCGATTTTTCTAGCGTAAAAACGTTTTTTATAACGTAAGGAATTTATCGTGAAGATGCATTGTGCTCGTTTGTTGTACGATGGTCTTATTCTGAAAGAGAAGTTTAAAATATCAGGTGTTTTGTTATGGGGATACGATCCGTAATTGACTAATTGTCTGTAACAAATAGAAATTAGTCACTGGTGAGGAAGCTTTTTTAAAAGGAATTTTGATCACTTAATTTTGTTTTACTTTAAATCTGAGTATACACGGGAAGAATCGATTAAGTGAATATATCGAGAAGCGTAGTGTGGTGGCTTATCTTCCGAAACATCGCTCGTGATGCAGTTTTACGGAAAATGTACAAGAATGCGACAAGTCGGAATCATTTCGAATGTTTTCCACCTGTTTGCATGTGTTTTATTTTCGGAGAAGGACTTACATTGGTAGGAGAAGAAATGTCAGAATCTGAGTAAACTGTGTTCGATTAATATTAACAAAACCGTAGTATAATGAGTTTGCTAGCCGTTCTCTAGAGGCATCTTTCTACACAATCTGTACATGGACCAAGCAGCCGCAGGTACTGAAGATGGCCGGAAATGGCAAGCGAGATGCTTTGTGTTGTTGTTGTTGGAAACGACATCTTATTATCCGTAATACCTATATCTATAGTTCCCGCAGATAACGAGCAATACGCATCGCAAGTTGATGCGAGCCACGGCTGCATGGTTAAAAGACGAAATTCGTTCCCAAGATTTTTTTTTCACCGATACGTGTTCGAGTCAAAGCCTCCGTACTACTGATGTTGCCAAGGATCGACCGTGACTGACGGATCGACGACAGAAACTGTACGTAATTAATATCGATCGTACAGCGTTAGAACAATAATCCCAAAAGCGAGTAAAAGTATTTTGCTATAATATAATATATTAATTGTGAGTTTGTACAACAACTTTTTTCCAGCCGTTTATGACTATGTATTAATGGATGCTGCGGTGCATTTATTGCGTTTTGGTCATTGTTTCCTGTGCAGGAGGTAAGTCCGCAGCCCTATTGAATGTAGTAGAATTTGTACATAGTCGAACTTCAATTTTTGTTGGAAATGCCAGTTATTGACGCGATTATCAACACCTCGTGGTGCAGTTTCCCATCGACATCGCCAGCAGTCTTCCTAGCTTTATGCACTAGCATAGCCTGATTGGACCGATGTGCGCTATTTTTACGAACACTGTTACAGTGTCCGCTCCCTTAGGCCTCTCTAAAACCTGTCTCGAAACACGGAGACAGTCTGTCCTTGTGCTGCTGTTGGTGACCTTTGAGTTATTGCAGGCGTTTGGGGATTCAGTTGTTACAAGTGTCGTAGCGGCACCGAATGCGACACGGTCAATCGGGAGATGGAGACCGATTGCACGTCGACCCACGGAGACATTCACACCTGCATCAAGGCCGTGGTGGACGCCAAAGTCATCCGGGACTGTGGAGTGCCCAATAGTCTGGCGCATGACTGTCTGCAAGAGTCGGGCGTTTCGGTTTGCATGTGCAGCAGTAATCTGTGCAATGCCGCGTCCTCGATGCCGCCTTCTTTCTTCAGTTGGGGGATATCGTTTGTGGCGGCCATTTTTACGCCAATTTGCGCGGTTGCCTATCCGTAAAGCGAATTTTTACACTTTGGGTGACTATTTGAACTGGATAACTCATATGATTTCTACCTTTATATCTATTATGAACTCCAGCACTGCTTTGCTTGGAAAATTACCATACTGTAAATGACCATAAATACGCAAAGGTTTCTTTTTTTCAATTTCCATTCTCCAGACTGAAATTTCACAAGGTTCTTTACTCTTTTACGGTCGTTTTCAGTATGACTTCTGGAGAGTTAAAAGTCTAGAAATCACTTGATCCTGATTAAGTGTGAGTGTGCTGGTTAGACTTAAGTGTTGGCCGCCGTTCGATCGTTTGGTTTTGGTGACCTCTTATAAGAGATGACGTGGGATCTTTCTTATGATATTCAAGTGAATAGTAGCTGTGAGTTAGCCAGAAGTACGTACAGATAGATACACAACTTACAATTGTTAAACGTCCGCCGAGGCCGCTGGCTAGCATATACTTCGTATATTATAGAACAGTTGCACATTGTTTACGCTATATCTATGTATACGAGGACATCGACATGCTGTGGACATCGACATGCTGTGCGCCGTCTACGTCACACATACCTGCAATGCGCCACCCGATTACGCTGCGCAGGCAGCAAGCTACAGCATGCGCTCTGAGTCACCTGGGTGGGTGGCGCATCGCAGGTATATGTGACGTAGGCGGCGCACAGCATGTCGATGTCCTCGTATAGACCGAAATTGCGTACACCAGGTTCTATGGTGTATATTAGTACTGCAGTTATATATAAGTAGATCACTCCTGTACACTTTATCATCGTGATCTTCGTTTCACATTCATTATTCGTTTCCTTGCGGCTTGTACGATCAACCGAAGTTATTCGTCTGCCACCGGTAATGCTGTCACGAGTTACGAGTATCATCACTTTTGTGTTTATAATTAATTTTCCAGAGAGCTTAGCCAACAACTGAGGACTGCAGAGTACCAAGAGAAAACATATTGCACATTATGCAAAGCTCCAGAGACCATAGTACCCATGGTTGATCACACAGAAAGAGTAGCACGCCTGTCTACTCCGTACCTTGAAAACTATACCTGCTCCGAACCCAGTCCATGGAAATCACCTTAGCCCGAATTGTACGCGCATTTTCCCCGACACATATACAGTGTGAAATCCTCTAGCTAAAGCGATTATTTTGATTATGAGATCGATTGCTAATCTAACAAATGTAACTTTTCGTCAGCTACAAGTCAAAAATGCGCCATCATTTACGCTCCATATTAGTCGTTTTCAGTGTGGTAATTTTCGTTATCCTCGCGTTGGATCTGATCGACTTGGGATCATTTGCCAGTGTCGGATTCGATGGGGCTAACCGATTTGTACAGTTCGTTGCATTTGTTCAAACACAAACCATAGGTTGTCGACTACTCGCATTGTCCGTAGTGTTTGTTCATCAGTTTGACTCTTTTAAAATTCTATTCGTTACAGTCCTTTCGGCCAGGATTTGCCGTAGTAAAATCAATACAGCTCACAAGTTGGCAGTACTTGTTGTTCTATGTGCCGGTCGCTGTATAACCGAAGCTGTAGTAATTATCCTGCAAGCTCCGACACCTCCCGTTAATTTCGCAGTCTTCATACTGAATGCTCGATTTGTGCGGACGTACTACGCGTTGTATCGCTTTCTCGGTAGCACCTTGTTATACTGTGCAGATGCGCTGTTTGTTTTCTCTGCGTTACTGGCGGGTGATCAAGGAAAACGAACGGTTAGGAACGCGCATTCCCTACTGGACATGTGCCGTAGTAACAACACTCCAACGGGGTTTGATATCTGGAAATTATGCCGGTCGTATTTCGTCTTTACCACCGGGTTGCGCGTGAAGCGTGATTTATTCCGGGTAACGCTGCTGATACAAATCACGGGAGCAGTCGTGGAGTTCATGTCGGCAGTTTCCTGGTTTGCCATGTTCTTCTTATCCAGCGACCAGTCATTCAACATGGGAGCTCTGCGGCGTATACTGATTGGAGCGTGGAGTCTAATGATCATTCCTGTACAATTCTGGGTCCTCCTTACAGCGGCCATTCCAGTTGGTCTTTACGTAAGTATCAGACAAGAACTGGGTGTTTTACGTTGTGACAATGTGACCAGTGCTGTGTTCTTTCGCCCAGCATTACGACACTTTGGCCACCTTTGACAAGATCGTATTCTTGCGCAAAACTCAAGTAAGTGCACAACCTACATGGCATTAAGCGTAAAACACTAACAGTAAGCAGGAGTTAGCCTCGAATTGACCATAGACCGAGACTCGAGCGCCAGTTAACTGATGGGATACTTACGTGTGAGGCCAGTTAGGGAAAGTCGATTGTTCTAAAAGCGATCATTACTCGTTTTTGAGCACCTACAGTTCAAAATATTACTTATTACTACCAACCAGATTTTCTGTTTGTCGTTTAAGCTACAGTATGTCGCAAATCACGAATTTGGTTCTGCCACTATTACACTGTTGTATGATCATAAGCAGTGCAAGACTCTGTTAAACTTTAACACTTAAAAACGCTTTGTGGTCGCAGGCGACGCAGGGAGACCGCGATTTTTGGTTGCAAACGGTTGGTACAATCGACTTTCCCTAATTGATCAGGACCAGATGCTTTCCGTTGGCATCAGCTTCAGTAAATAAGAGGAGTGCTTATAGGATTACGTAAAACGTAACGTTTCAAAACGTGTAGTTGTCTTGTACGCAAACGCTGTTACTTGTGAGAGGAATAAATTTCGGGTGTTCGCTTATAGGATTGGTTTGTTTTATCCCAAATTATGTGCGCAGAGTTTTGTTGAAAAGATCTCTGTACATACAGCGTCCAACTTCAAGAATACAGTATTTTCTGGGCTAACGAAGCGATTACGGAACAACCGCTAACCGTATTGGTTTCCCTCCCAGGATTCGCCCATACTCCTGGAGCAGAGTACTCTCAGGGTACTGGAGATGATTAAGGATTCGAAACGGTCACACGGCTTTTCGATCGGTGGAATGGTGGAAATCAACAAGAAAGTGCTGTCAATCGTAAGTGCATGAAATTACCGGCTTTTGTGAATGCATTGTACTGTACTCCTAATTCCATTGCCGATATGATACGTAACCAACATTGTTAATTTGTTTACAGATACTAGTGTCAGTTTTCGGTTACATAACATTCGCATGTGATCGTATGGAGAGTGCTCAAGTACCGGGAAGTTCCCAGCAAAATCCCATGAAGGTTAATCTGACCAGTTGTCATCAGACGTCGGTTGCTCGAACCATTTATCATGCGAATGCATCATGTGAATGCTGCTAACGAAATCGGAGGCCCACGCTGACACTGCACATAAAGCTTTGCTTCGTTAGTTTCCTTATATGAAATTAGTTGATCTGCTGTTGCAAGCTGTTCACCGCGCCGGGTTACGTTTCAAAAATTCAGGTTTGGAAGATTCCTACATCTGTCCCTTGTGTTCTTCTGATTAACAGTGTCAAAGTGGATAAGTTTTCCGCGACTGCATCGTTCTGTAGATTTTGTTTGTGTTTCCATCAGTACCTGGCAATACTACTGTTGTATCGCGAAAGCAAGAACCAGGTGGCCCGGACCGACCGGCTGGCCGTACATTATTTCCCAATATGCGGCCAGCCGGTCGGTCCGGGCCACCTGGTTCTTGCTTTCGCGATACAACTTTCTTTGGCTATATATGTATGTGCTGTATTGACTTCATCATCTTTGCTTATGGTAGTAGTCCTGGACGGTGATCGTGGAACAAACCATTATAACATGATGCCTTATGTACTACTATGATCAGGTGCCTCATGAATCGTTAGGTGCAGCAGTGCAACACTTAGAGTTAGTCTTAGTAGAATATCGACGTATCGTGGACTGATGCATCCACCTCATGGGTAAGTTAATATGGAAATGCCTCGAGAAATCCGCTACTTTAATGACCACTTGCACATGAAAAACCGGTTTCCCGGTTGAAATTCGTGCACACTGCCGACCGCACAAAAAATCCAATAGGTCGTACAAGTTTATGCTGGTTGATTCTTTTCGAAAATAGTAACTGATTTCGTCGTTGCTGCAGCTTTGAACTGCGTTTGCGTAATTGAGAGCAAACATGAACGAATCACGGTCAGAAAAAAAGCATACAATTGGTACGGAATGTCCCGTAATGGGTTACATGAGCCAGTTAGCATCCTTTATAAACCTATGGGAGTAATGGGACAATTTCCCTCTGGAAAGACGAAAACGACCGTTTCTCAGGAACATTTTCGGTTATCCTGTCATACAGCAAATAAACTGCGTCCATACAAAATCAAACATCAAAAGTAAAAACTCAAAACATCGAATCGTGATACCTCATGAACGCAAAAGACGAAAGAGACATTCATAAATGCACTGTGTATAAAAAAAACAATATTTTTACAGCTATATTTTCACAAGGGGGCACACTTTCACAGTTGTGCTTGGGCCAGTCGTCGGGCGTCGCGAGCACATCTCGATGCACGATAGTGTCCCAGTCGGGCTTTGGCGGATCGAAATGAAACACCGCACTTCTCACACGGTGTTGCGTTGTTCAAGTTGGCAGTGTGGGTGCTACGGAGGAGGTGATCGGTCCAGCTGTAAATTGTGATCCATGCATCACACGGACTGCACTTGCGCTGCATTCGGCCCATGTAGACACGCTCTTCGAAGGCCTCCTCTTGTTCCGGAACACCTTCGTCATGGTTGGGTGGATCAGGACACTCCAAAGCAGCGCCAGCGACTTGTCCATCTGCGTGTGTCGGCTGATGTTCTGGGACAGCAACACCGGGAAAATGGTGCTCGAACGAACGCTTTGGGTCCCTTGCGGCCGCCAAGACTGGGGCTGACAGTTCTGCGAAATCGTGGATGCGGTCGACAGTTAACTCGGTAGCTGGAATGAAAAACAAATCATTAACGCGAGCAGTAACAACTATACAATCGGGTTCCTAAAAAGTGGTCAATTTTCAAAGCATACCCGAGTCCAAAATGGTCAAGTGAAGGTAAATTATTAATCTTACCGGCAGTTCGCTGGATGGCTGCCAGCACAACGCAAAGTGCGATCGTAACGATACAGAACATTAGCGAATAGAAACCAGTCCATTCATTAACGAAGACGTTCTGCAGATGAAGGGTGATGCGATCGACCCCTTTGGCAAGCCACACGCGTACTTTTTCAGCGTTATATAGAGCTTGTTTCTGCTGATCAAAAAGTTCCATTTGGACTGCTTCCGCTTGTTCCAAGTGGCCAGCAACAACTACGGAAGCGTTCAATGAATGAACGACCTGAAAGACAGAACAACTGATGACAAATCATGAAATGTGATTGCCTGTAACGTTATCGTCTGTTTACAGTGAAATTCACGAAGTTTACTACGGATACAGCATTTCTGTCGTTCATCTTCTGAAAAACCGAAAACATGTTCGTCAAGCTTTGTTTTACTACCATGAGATGAATAAGTGTGTGTACTTTTACATGGAATATCATCAGTCAAAAGACATCTGTTTTCATATACAATGGTAATTACCATAATCTTCTAATACCGCAACTTTTCTTTTAGTTTTCGATACAAGATTACGGGTTTAGCTTCTTTTAAGTACCTGTCGTTCCGCATTTCTCAGCCATTGCTCAGATGACAAATGGAAACAAATGCTCTGCGTCTGCGTGAGGAACTCCAAGTATGAATGAAAGAAATTGGCGGACTGGTTTCTGGCGCAAGTCGTCAAATCCTGGTATGGTAGACGGGATGCTGTTTGGGCCGCATCTGGAAAGTGAAAAGGCCGAAAATGATAGCACTGGCACAGCCGAAATGTAGTACAGTATAGCCCTCAAGGAAATCTTACATGGCGCTTAAAAGCACGCACAAAAACAAACTTTCATCGAAGACATTAGAGAATTATAGAAAAAGGTTCACTCGGCCGATCGAATCGAACAGAATTCAAACGTTAGTTCTATGCCATAGCGAACATACTTGATTTGCCAAGCAAGCAATGGGCGAACTGGAAAGCCAGTGACTTTTGATCTCTCAGCTCCGGACACGAGCTCTGCAAACGGGAAATGGCCTCCGTCCAACATGTGCCGTAGACAGGCATGGATGCATAGATGATCAAACGGTCATACGTAGCCTTGGCGGCGACCGCATCCATGACGGAATCATGAGGAAATGACAGTACTTCGTGATCCTCAACATCATCTTCGAAACTCATATCATATTCGCTCCTTAGCCGTGCGAATCCAATCAGGATTACCAGAGAAAGGTTGGCAATACGATGCATTGTCATATTGTGGACTCTTCCAGGATTACTCGTAAACTCGACGGTTATCAGTTTCTCGAAAACTGCTTATAGTATTTTCCTCCGATTCTTGTCCAAGATTCCCGATAACAAAAGTTTGAAGTAATAAAACTGATAGATTGGGGAGCTGGAAAGCGAAAACAAAGAAATAACAGAAAAAAAACCCAAAACCGAGTCAGCAACTGAGCGTTGGAAAGGAAAAGTCAGCGAATGCTAGCAATGAACACTGCTGGAAAAATGCGAGTCAACAGTTCAAGACGCAACGGCAAAACTCAAACGAGACGTGGTCAATGACTCATCGGCAAAAATTCGCGCAGCTAGTCGGCCTGGCCCTTATTCCATACTACTGCGTATCAAGGTAACTCGCCCAGTAGGGGGAAAGTTGCACATGACAAAATTTCAAGGAAGGATTCAAGGAGCGGAAAACGACTCAAACAACAAATGTGAAAATCGCAGAAAAGAACGATGCAATCAAAAACATGGCCAGCATCCTTTTGCACGGCGCCGACACGAAGGCATCCCCAAATTCAATCAGATCTACGCTGACTCATGCCGCTAATGGAGCTTCGGACAACATCGCCAGATGGTGATATGGCTTCAGTCAGAGGGCATCATCTCTTGAATTCTGGCTTGACGCCACAGTATTCTAACTCTACGCCACAGTATGTGATGTACTGAAGATTCTCGCGATGTTTGCTTTTGTTGCACAGTTGTACCGCACGTAGCAACTGCTGAATTATGCTGGCAGCGATAATGTATCGCTACTCAGTCAGTTATGTGTTGGCTCCAGTGCGAGCAGTATTAATAAACATATTATTACATGCTACTTTCACATACACCACAAACGGGCAGAATGTTAACACTCTGGAACTCTTCTTAGTCTTTTGGACGCTCGGGCTCTTGTCAGTCCCCATGATGTCTGAATGTCTTACCCCATGATTTTCTCAATATTAAGTGGTGTCTGGATACGCAAGAACATGCCAGAAACTGATCATTTGGGTGGATTGCGGTTTGCGATCGCGAAGGAGGAAATAAATGTCGGCTTCGGAATTATTCGAGCCTGCCGTGACGTCAGTTGCGTTTCTGTTCGCCATTTGAAATTCCATCGTGTTGTAGTAATAATATTGGTCGACCATTCAAGTTATGCATTAATCCTTGAGTATTGTGTAAAGTTATTCACATTGATCCTGTAGGACTTCTGTTACGGGGAACTGCAGTAGTCTAACCACAGACAAAACAAAACAAGAACTAATTACTGTCGATTCTGTTCAATTTTACCCCCAAACTAAAAACACAGTGCAAAGGTCTTTCCAGACAACGCCCTGTCTCGGACGGTATAATGTACAGTAATAGGCCAACTAACCAGATTAACAAAATTTATACCGACGGTGCTATGTATTCAGATGGTTATAATCAGCGGAAGCAAAGACTTTTACGCTTTTATTCGAAATGTGCTGTTCCAAATCCAGATGAATCTGTACTAGTACGTACTTATACATTCGACAATTTGAAATATACAGAAGAATATGCTTAAACTGCAGAAGACGTAGCGGATGCGGATCAGCGAGGGCAGCACCCAGTTGGAGTATGCGGCTTAACTTCGGCAAGACGGGCGATCCGCTGACCTTCGTCACCAGATGGGAACGCGGCTATACAGCAACAACATCAGAATAATCGTCGCGGGTCCGCAGAGTGCGCTCACCGCCGCAGGATAATCAACAGCACTCACCATTCTTTCTTGTTGGTTGATATGGATTCTAGACATGAACGTTTTTGAGAACGTTACTCAATGATCTTTCTCTGCTTCCGCAGGACAGGAGCCAGTGCGTGGTCATCAGGCCCTTCCCCTGCAGCATACCATGTGCGTGTCAGACTATGCAAGTCATCATGTGAAGAAGCAGATTATTACTGAAATCAACCTCTCGAACGTTTCGTTTTTCAATCAGCTGGGCGCACCGCGCACGACATAAGCTTTTCAAGATTTTACAAGGGCCAGATACAAGACCTGGTCGAGTATCTGATCGTACAGTTTAATTGTTAAATTTCAACGCAGTACTGCAGATCAGCGAAGTCACGAAGGAGAACGTACTTTCACTTCGACTTGGCCACGCTCAACCATCAAAAACCCTCCAATTCCTTCTAGTAGTTCGCGAGTTTCATGGGTGATTTGAACTTTCATCGCTATACAACATACCGTTACGATACACTCACGAAAATAAATATTACGAAACTAATACAGACCTTCTCCGGTAGATTCCATTCGGGATGCAACATTGACCGTATCGCCAAACCTATGAACATATACTTTAGTCTACAAAACAACCAACATAAGTATATCTGCGTACAAGCAATATCGTGGCATTTTCAATCCAACGATTCCAGCGACACAAGGCCCTGAAACATTGTAACATATTTTAGTCAGAAACCTTTCCTGGAACCTACAAGCGCACAACAAACGTACCGGAATTGATGCCGACTCGTATACGAATCCGCTCATCCGGCCGATGGGGCACGACAAAATGGGATATCTGTCCGACAATCACCAGGGCCATTCCAGCGATTTCCGCTGCATGGCGGTTACCATTTCTCGTTGGCAAACCCGAAGAAACCTGCATGGTCCAAGCTTAGATACAAAATTTGAACCGATTGACCTTTTTTTTACCATGTAAGCGTCTCCGATAGTTTCGACTTTATATACGTCAAACTTCTCCAGGATACTGTCGATGAAGGTGTAGAGCCCGTTGAGTAAGACCACCACCTCCATTGGCGAGCCCTTGGCGGCCAGGGTGGTGAAGCCGACAATATCGCTGAAGAAGATGGTCACGCATTCGAAGGCCTCCGGGTCCGAGTGGATGCCTTTCATCAGTTGCGTTGCAATTGTCCTGAAAAAGCGAAAACATCTAGCTTTCGTCTTTGGATGCAACGGCTGAAAACACTGCGTTCTCTGTGCAACGGTGCGAGACTGAGACTGCAGGTGCTTTTTCACCTTTTTGGTCAAATATCTAGTACTGACAGTTTAACTTAAGATCGAGACCTTGTCGTCCCTTGTCGCTCTAACTGGGACAAGTTCTTTGTTTGAACTGCTTTTCTTCGGTTATCTAGTACAACCGGGCTTATGCCAAATAAACATATATCGAGGCCTTTCTAGTTTGTGTAAACTATTATGAATTACCGCCCCAAAGTTTGATGTTGCTTTGATTTAGTTGCAAATGATCTTGACGGTGTACATAATGTGGCCAAAGGTAATAATAATAATAGAGATTCTCCCTTCAGAGTTCTGTCACTCGTACCTTAGCATCTGGGTTATTTTGTTAGTATTGTTCGCTTACTTTGGCAAGAGCTGGTTGAGCAGTTCTTCCGACCGGTTCTTCTCATCAAGAAACTGCTGCGTCTGATCGGCTACCTTCTGCTCCAGATCCGTCGCATACTGTTCCATACGCTGTAGCAAGACATCCACGATGTTATCACCGATGTTTCCTACTAATTTCCGCAGTCGGTCCTTGATCTTCTGGAAGGCCGGACGAGCTAATGGTGCTTCGTCCCAGCAACGCTCCATTAACTCGTACAATTCATTCGAGCAGGCGGAACGGGGAACGCGCGGCCGAACCGGGGGCATGTTGTTTGCAATAATCTGCAATAATCCGCGAGCTGTACCGGCTGTACGTACTACACAAACATGCAGTATCGAAATGTTACCTCTTTTAAAATCTCTTCATCCGAGAGATCCAGATTGTCGTCGGTCATCCGGTAGGGTTCGCTCCGCAGAATAATCTGCTGAAGGATGATGGCGAAGCTGTATACATCCCCTTTCTAAACACGTACAATATCAGTCTGGTATTGTACTTTAATCGAGCTAATAAAAGCTCCAAGACCTGGCTCCCGCGGAGTGGCATCGTATGGCGCAGAAATTCCGGTGCCCGCCAAAAGTACTTGGCCAGCGCTGTGGTAGCCGGTTGGCCCAGTTTGGGCGGTATGTAATCAGCTGGAGCACGGAAGTACGTGATACCATATTCTGATATCTTCAAGCTAAAGCGAGCATCGATTAGACAGGAACAAGACGTGAGGAAGCCGTGGGAGGAAATCGGCGTTGAGTGCAGATAGGCCATTCCCTAGTGTCGCATCAGTATTCGTCAGAGACAATCGCATAAGACAAGCTGTATCTGTTACAATAGTCGCTTAATAAATTTCGGTACAAGTACAGTAAAACCTATCGATAACGTACACCTCCGTTGAAAGGTTGCCGAAAGTAATTCAAGGTGAACGCTATAAAACGAAAACAGCAGCAACATTTTCACAAGTTCTGCGCTGTGGAATTTGTTATGAGTGAGTGCGGTTGCGAGTTACGAGTGAGGTTACGATTGATACTTATCGGGAGGGTTACACAGCGTAACCTTCGCGACAAGCATCATTCTTGCTACCAGTTCATAACGGGTCAGTCCTTACACTGATAAGATCGCGAATAAGGGAATTCTTGAAAAACCAATCCAGTTTGACGAACTCATTATCCAGTACGTCGGTCAGCGATCCTTTTCGGCACACCTCGCCAGCTATGTACTTACAAATACCGTCATTGCCAACTACAATCCCGACGAAGTGCTGCAGATTGGCATGATCCAGCGGCTTTATCTAGACACAAGGAACACGTTGATAACGGTGTTAGTTAAAGTGTTCTTTCGGCTGCGAGACGAAATTGACGTACAATGGGCAAGCTGTTAAGATATTAGGAAATAGTAGTATACATCAGCATACTAGCTCTGCCCGTGACCCTGTATATATTTAGGAAACTTGCACTTGGGAAAACGATACTGGTAACTGAAATAAATTAAACGACCGAAATACTGCCTTACCATATTCGCTTCTTCGACCAGCTCCTGCTTGGCGAACTTGCCGCTATCAGATACATTGATCAACGAGAGGGTGCCTCCGTCATACGTGGCCATGAGGATACCGGCAACGTAGGATGCAGCGGCGCGCTTAGGACTGGTACCGCCGTTAACCACTGAACCCTGCAAGGCAGCGTGACCGCCGATGGTACGCGTGGGAAGAACTACAGGAGGTCTACACAAAGGGAACATGCGAAACCTTGGATGCAGGACATACGCCCACCCGCGAGCCGCTCGCTGCGCCTCCGGTCTTCACCGTGATCTCCTCCTCGGGAATGCGCCACCAGTTGGGATCGAATTGGGCGCGCAGCTGCCTACGAAGCCACGAGACAATTACTGCCAACCGGTTTTCTTGTTGGACGTTGAATTAGCAATGTATCAATTTACTGTGTCAAGATTCCCATTGTATACTTAGTTGATTCAGCTACGAAAACTTGTTGCGCAGCAAAGATATACACAAAGATACAGATTTAGCTAACTGCATGCACAGAAGGCTAAACGTTACGTACTACTGTTACAGCGCGAATCTCTAACTTAAATTAATTTAGGACTGACTGATTTAGGGCATCTTGAAAACTGATTTAGGATGTTGAAAGCAAACTCCATCGAATGATATACTTCGACAAGTACAGCAGCGTACGTCACATTTTTTACGAATCACGGGATATTACACCTATGCAAAAGCACTGGGGGCGTGGGTGCAATATCCCGTGATCCGTAAAAAATGTGGCATAAGCTGCTGTACTTGTCGAAGTATGGGTGGTATGGAAAATTTTTTATCGAGATGTATTGGTTGGGTTTTAATCTGAAATTGGCAGTTCATCGCAACTTACCGTAGTTTGATGAAAACAATGATAACGCTGAGGACAACAGCCGCGATGATCAAAATCGGTACCACAATGGCTGCCACCAGTACCCCAGTGGCGAGCGTATGCGAGCACTTATCCCCATGGAATCCACACAAAGGCTCATCGGACGGCAGCCGCCCATTCTCCCCCGGCCAGACAATGTCCTGCACGTACTGAAACTTGGAGGCGTTGCCGCGTTGATGTTGCATATATTGCACAAAAACCTACAACCGCCCATGTAACGAATAAACAAGAAAAGGTCAGGAAAACGCGGGACGATTACCTCAAATCCACCGGTGCGGGGGTTGAAATGTTTGATATTCATATTACGATCCCGCTCGCCATCGGCACCGATGTGGACCATGCTGCCTTTGAAGATCTCGTAGGAGGAGTTAAGTACGGTTGTGGCGATGAGTTTACCGTCCGTGTAATCGCGACCCGTGTTGGCCAGAGTGGAGACGATGGTCGCGTACAACATGATCGATTCGTACAGGGAAGAGACGGCGGGATCGATCTACACATATAGATCGGTCAGGTCGATAATTGTCAAATCATAATTATATGTCCACAGAGCCGGCTCGAACTGTGACTAAAAGCTAGTTATTATTATAGTAATTATACCGTACGTTAAATTTTCATGAACTTTTTCAGTCATTTTTAAGAAATTTTGATTCTGTAAAACATGATGAGCAGAGTGTGCATCTTCGTGCTGCGTTTTCTTGAAAATACATACCATGCGTCTTCGTTTTGCTACATATAGTTTAAAGTTCAAGAGCTGGCTTCGCAAATAGCTTTGCCCGAAATGTTTATTCGAACATGCCGTTGGTCAGTTCAGGAAGATACAGTATACACGCAGGAAACTACGTTCGGATGTCTGTGAGTTATAGTTTTTTTCAAGTTCCGATCGGAAATAGATTCTTTGCTGTTATAATAAGTCTACCTCAAACTGGTAAACAGCTGTATATAGCAATGTAAGGTTGCAGTTGATAGCTGTACAGCAGATTATGCCTACCGGTTCCAACGGATCGAAGGTGTAGTTAAAGCGCCGCCTAGCCAACGCTTTAACTTCTCGTTCCCACCTCTGCATGTAACTGCTCCCTTCCAGCTCTTCACGCAGCTCCACGATCAGTAAGCACTGATACGCCAAGAGCGCAGTCTAATATACAGCAAATTTCTCTTAGAGTATTATCTTATTTAGACATATCTGGTTATGCATTGAAAGGTTACCGAATCTTGGTTATCTTGATTAAACGGTGTGATAAGTCCCCAGTATTCCAGATTATACAGTTGTACCGCCAGAAACACCTTTTTGATTGTATAGAAACAACAACTGAATTATGTGTAAAGATATAAATTACGGTCAATAGCCCTTTTCAGACCTTCACGAATGTGAAGCTGAATGTAACGGCCCGAAACCGTTATCGGCACTAGCGCTGTTATCATTGGCCGGCAGCACGTTTCGTGCTGAATGTGCGTTACGGCTCTAAACAGCTGGGTAACGACATTCGGGCCGATACTCTCATCCACACACGTACTGTCTTATCGCACGTTCGTGCTGTTTATATACTTTTACCGTCGTGGTCTCAGACATCACACACGCATACTGATGGGTATGCACTATTACTGGCTGCAGCGTCTTCCGTGATAAATTCGGGCCGAGTGACATTCGCGAAGGCTTGAAAAGGGCTAAGATAGACGTAGACGTACATGGTTGCCTTTGGTGTATCCTAATTGGCTAGCCGAAATCTAGAGAAAACCCGTCTTAATAGAAACCGTGACATTATTCCATTCTAGTTGAATTCCATTCTTTACCATTATGTCGCGGATACCCAACGCATGCACCAGCAGAACAAACACTGAAAAGGAACCCAGACTCATTAAACCATGGCGTGAATGAGAGACAGTATTAAACGACTGACCCCTTGAGCGTTCATTAGCGGCGCGCAGCATCGGCTGGTACTTTCCCACCGTCATATTCCTGCTCCTGACATGCGTGACCACCGTGTTGCCAAACAACTCTGGCCGTCTGGCCTGGAGGAGGGAAAGAATGGGGTTAACCATGGCGCTGAAGAAAGAGTAGGAATCATCCTGGAAAACGTTTAGATGCCGGTATGAGAAACGGTCAAAGAAGTAGATGAGAAAGTCCGTCAGATCACTGAAGCCAAACGCGGGACGGATCAGTAGCGGGTAGTCGGAAAAGTCCGAGTCCACTTGCAGGGACCAGACTCCGGCGGCGGGTGAACCGAAGATGGGGATGTTGAGGACGGTGGCGAAGCCGTAGACGGCGGCAGCAGTGTAGGCGCAACCTGGAAAATTTAATTTTGTTACTACCTAGCTGTTTATTTGTATGTGCGTAGTTAAATATGGACAATTTAGTTAGATATCTGTACAATTTAGTTAGCAAGCACTGTTCCACTGTCTATGGCTTTGCCTATTAAAGAAGTAGTTACATACGGACTCGCGGTTTGCAGGCTAGCATTTGTCTTTTTGTTTGATTATGTTAATCATTTCAATGTCTATAAATTGCTTTGCACGTGTGGGTTGGCGCCACGCGAAACGTATTATCGAGCCACTGTTGTATACCAAAGTGACGGGTTACTGTTGCTTGAAAGCGAAATTTCCGCTACTGGCGCTCGATATCGCAGGCCCGGTATTGTATTATACTATTTGGTGGTGTCATTGTACTTAGCAGAAAAAGTCATTTCTTAAATTCTGCTAATCGTACTTTATGCACAAGCATTTCTGCCACCTCCAGGGTACGTGAACTCATTTGCATGAAAGTAATGTGTTAAACACCACAGAAAGATATTTCAGCAGAAAAGTCATTACATTTGATGGAAATGTAGGAAAAAGTACAATCTCAGTGGCAGGGATGCTGGATATCCATGGTGATTTTGTTCACAACCCTTTTACACGAAACAAAATCAAAAAGCTAGTCGCGCAGCGACACGTCACCGAACCCCTTGAGGGTGAACCAGATTTCTTGATATTCGGAACTGGGCGGCAAAATTGCTTGTGATTAGTGTACCGCATTCCTACAGTGTAACCGGCAATAATAACTTTTTATGGAGAGTATTACAAAGTATTACCGAAGCTTGTCTGAGGCACTGAGCACGACATCTATCTTTTTACTTATATCCAGTCAAACAGAGACAATAAGAATACAAGCACATTATCTGACAACACTTACTTGGCCCAAGAAAGGCACTACACTGAGCACCGGTGTTGAGGAGCTGATAAATCCGCGACACCACCGAATACATGGTATGTCCGCAGGACGGACCGGTGCTCTGGTAGCGGACATCCATGACAATGTCCTCCGGTAGAACAAAGGCATTAGCATTCTGGACACCCAGCTGTACCGCCGCTGAGGCCCGTTGTAGTGTGGAGAAGTAGGAGTCGTCCTCCCAGATAAAGCACAGGGTCAAGTTACTCCGGGGTTTTGCATGTGCCGCTATCAGCATCCCGCAGATTATTGCACCTATTCTTAGATACATTTCTCATATAGCGTGATTTAGAAAAGTGCAGCTGCTGCAACTAAGATTGGGATGATATGGATATTCCCGTGTGAGTAGCTGGATGAGGTGAACGACAGTGGAGACATGTGACCGCAGGCGTGACAATTAGCGGGATGGATGTAAGGTGGAGGACGTCCATTGTGTGGCAGTGTTTTGTTAACTGATCTCTCTGACCCATGCACAACGTGAACGGATATCGCTCCATCTTGCCCGAAGCGGATTCACGAAGATCCATTCCATCTTTGTACAATATACCTTTAGATCCAAGTGAATAGATATACTGCAGCAATCGCGTGACTAGGAATATAACAACGGGTTCAGCAGGGGCGGATACCTGTTGGTACTGCGCACCAAATCTTGGCTTGGGAGTTACCATTCGGTGTTATCATGGTTCGCGTCCCGGTTGTATACGGCGGTCGTATGCACCTACAGTAACAGATTCTGTCAGGTTAAAGATTTTGTGTTTGTTTTTCGGTAAAATTGTACAGTATTGGTAGTTTGATCTTCGGTTTGTATCGCGGTAGTTTGTTATAATATACACTATGTCTAAAAACAACAGTCAGAAATTATGACATAATATACAGGACGGTTAACATTCGTGGCGAAACCCATACTACGGTTTTAACTGTTCTTTTTAACTGTTAAGCCATAGGAAATACAACAGTGCTTGCGCTGGTACCTCTAAATCTGCCCACAAATTTGAACATTAAAAAAGAAACCAAAGTGGTTATCTCCACTGTATAAATGGTCTAAATGTAATGCTTCGGATGATTTTGCACCTTTATCCGCATAAATCCGGGATGCTAGACAGATGGGCGGCTTCTCTGGAACAGAGAAACTTCTCTGCAAGAAGCTTCTGCCGGCATAACGAACAAAGTATGGTAAGGCAAAAATAATTCAGCAACGCTTTATAATCACATTGATGGTCGATTCAGACAAAAATACAGGAACCGTGCCTACCGCCTCGGGTTTCCATCGGCAACTGTCAACAGACCCACCGCCACGGGGTGCGTTTAGCCGATAGAGATGGCAAGTGTGGAAGACAAAAATTAATGAATGAATGTGGCTCTAGTCATGACTGCCATAGTTTCTGACTTTCTGTGCTTTCAGATCTCATAGATGTTCCTAACGTTCTTGGAATCTGCAAGGATATTTGTTGCATTCTATTCGTACGACAACTAAATTTCACAACAGTTGTAACTTATTACAAGCGTATGCCCGTTGTGGTGCTGCGTGAATGGTTTGCCTGTGGAATCCAGCTCAAGAGACTTTCCGCGAAGTTATTACTCGGGACTTCTCTTCCCTGATGATTTTATTGCCGATTTCTGGATTGCGTTTGAGAA
>JAQGAU010001014.1:0-22047 GCA_034698045.1 Paramacrobiotus richtersi | reverse complement strand
CTTTGCATAGTATTTGGTAACATTTTACAACATATCAAAAGCCTGAAGGTATCCGTATTGATTTAATTGAAATACCAGTACTTCCGATCAACAAACGTTATGAAAAACAATTTAAAAATTTGGACAACAAATAGTCTAAACTGTACAAACAAACTTCCGTTCAGACTTTTGCGCAGCATATAGTTGTGCAAATTTTGCCATGTGAAAGTAAACCACTGTTCATCCGCATATCTACAGATAGTACGAACAAGTATAATTACGAGACAATTCGGAATTGTGAGCGAAAGAGCGTGGTTTCTCTGCGACTTGTCAATGATGCTTGCCCTTACCTGACAATGAGCTACATAAATTTACCGTCGGTCTGCTGGAGTTTGACACAGGCTAGTCCGGCATCTGGCATACAGTGCCGAAACTGGTGCCAAAGACAGAACATATTTTCTGCCGCGCTCGTAGTAGTTTAGCGCTTGCAGCTTTGCTGTACAGTACTGACAATACTCCCCCCTTTGGTGCCATTGAACGAAAAGCCGGTTGAGGTTAGCAATACTCCCGCCTTTCCTTTTCCGAGGAACCCGATTTCGAAAAATTTCCGGGGGGGGGGCACGTGCCCCGGTGCCCCCCCCTTAAATTCGCTACTGTGTGTGCATATTCAAATGCCAGGTATTTGTGCTAATAGTTTATTTGGACTGCTCGAGCACTGTGCGTGTGATCCATTTCTGTGGATTTATCGACTCGTAAGTCCTGTCAAACATTATTTCTGCAATACATTAAGGACGTTTCACAGATTTTATGATCATATGTTGGTAAAGCTGATTGTTAACAAAATTGATATTATCAATTACTGCCATAATAGCAATATTATAAGGAATAATAGTAATAGTAAAAATAATAATAATAGTAATACTCATTATGTATGGTAGGTAATTTTTGGATGCATTTAATAGTTTATAATTCTACATGATATGTAGCGTTAGATAATTTCTGGTTGTGGCATTCTAATAAGGATTCCGCGGCTGTCAAAAATTGCTATTCTTTAAAATCTATAACCGTTAGCAGTTAGGTTTTTTCCCCGGTAAATTCATGCATTTAATATTTGGTAATTTTAAACAGCATGTCGCAATAGGTTGTTTTTGGTTGTGGCATCCTAATAAAAATTCCGTGCCTTTCGAAAATAACTATTATTTAAAATCTGTAACCGTAAGCAGTTAGGGTTATTGGATAGTCAAAGCAGCAATGGAGGAATTTGCACTGGTCCCGATAGGTGAACTACCACAGTTATTGTTAAAAGGAAAAAAAACATCATCAAAAGGCAGGTTAGGAAAAGAAAAAAACCTGCTCAATCCAGAAAAAAACCGCCGCAAAAAAGAAAGAAAGCAATACAGAGGAAAAGGAAAGCACAAAGAAAGCCTCGACAGCGCAAAAAAGTAACAGCTAGTACAAAAGGGTAACGTGTTGTTGTGTGGTGTAATCAGTTTGTATTTCGTCTGTGCTAGTGCATGCTTGATAAGAAAATGTAGAACGTTGCCCTTGACTTATATTAACCAATCGCTTGTTACTCTTTTGATTAAGCTTGGAAAATCTGCGGATCAAAATGACACCGAATTGTTTTTAATAAACGTTATTATTGTCTTCGCCTTTCATTCGTCTTCACCTGAAAAGGTGAGAAATCCAAAAGTACAAGTGCAAGTATTACCATGTGGCCCGCTTAATTTTTCCTTCGCTACTATGACTTGTATCTTCGCAACCACTGATCCGACCATTAGCGTTTTGAGTTTGTTTTGAAGAGCAATTCCTTTTCTTCAAAACTAGTCATATCAGACTTCATTACGACATTACATGGTCAGTCCGTTACCAGTAAAGCAAAACAGACCAATATTTTCCCATGACCCACAAATCAGGAAACGAAATTGTCTACAGTTTTTATCTGCTCATTCAAAATTCGTTTTTTTGCGCTCGTTCGTTGTAAAAGGTCAACCACTACTGACGCACAAAGAACTGTTGAACTGCTCCTCCTGGTGCATTTACTGTATGCAGTTTCCATTTCGGCGAATACAAGACTTTTTCAAGGAAAAAATGCCTGAATTGTTTTAACTTGGTGCCACCGGTTAAATGAATAACGCACAGATCAAAGTTAGGCCTTTTTCGAAAGAGCAAAGTTTGCTGATTATTCTGTTACACATTTGACTCTTGAAATACTTTTTCAAACCAGGACATTTTGTGAGGATCGGTTACAGTTAGATTTCCACGGGACAAGAAGTTACCCAGTATCGGTTATACTGTCGACCCTTGTGCGTAGTTCAACCGAAATCGAGAAATATTATGCTATAAAGTAGAGTTTGAAAAGCTCTGTCTACTGATGTAAGACTCGTCATTATGTGACATTTTACGATCACGCTCTGGACCGAAAAGTAACGATAAGAATTTTTCAGAGCTGTCCTGGGGCCATCATAAAATTCCGGTCGTTTTTCTGGAAAAATTCATACAGATGACTGAGGTGAATGTTCAGCGTCCAACTTTACGCAGTCTATGCAGGGATAGTTTGGCTTTCGGAAACTACAGAAATGATCGAAATCGGCTGACTGGTCCGAGAGCTGGGCAGGTCTCAATACAGGGAAATTTTAAGCGGGCCACCTGGTACATAAAAACACATGTATTATGTATACCGTCGCCAAACAGCACAATAACATGGGTTAAATGCGCGAACACACAACACACATAACAGTAGCCATGATCCAGATTTATTGCAAACACGCACTATAAATGCGGATAAAAATGCTGGCCAGCATATGTCCATTCGGTTAGTAAGAGCGCCACCTTCATGCGATTCCACTTCATTTTGTGACTGGATACTGCTCCTGACAAGCAAGGCAAGTCAAGTAGAGCTGTCCTTTTTTCACAATCACCAATGTAAGACAGCCGGTGCAAGTTTTACACTGCACGAACGCTTTAAAATAGTTCTTCAACACTTGCGTGATATGTCGCAAGTTGAAGTACCGGTAAATGTCCAAATATGTGTATTCATCATAAATGTCAGGCACAAACGCTTCAGCAAATGGCGGCTCTGGAGTTAATCCTCTCTTTTTGATGACCAGCGCCCGTAAAGACGTCCTAAAATACTGGTCTAGTGGTACGTGCCGCTGCTGCATAGTGGTCTTATAACGGTAGAAGTTGTCGAGCCGGGTCAACGCCGAAAAGGCCATATGGTAGGTAACCGCAGGAAAGGGCAGCGGCTATAGA
This sequence comes from Paramacrobiotus richtersi, assembly GCA_034698045.1. Lineage (NCBI taxonomy): Eukaryota > Metazoa > Tardigrada > Eutardigrada > Parachela > Macrobiotidae > Paramacrobiotus > Paramacrobiotus richtersi. The sequence goes on along the minus strand of JAQGAU010001014.1, from coordinate 18,813 downwards.
AAAGACGCATTGTAATTAACAATATATTTCGTGGCAATAAAAACCAAACTCCGCTCTGAATCTGCTACGTCAAAGATACAGGAAACAAATCAAAACTAAGACAAATTGTTTTTTTGAATTTCTAACTATCTTACCATAATCACCGACGTCCGGGCTGGAGTTGCAGACGCCTGTGGGGGTGGAAGGTTCTCTTTGCTTGCTGCGCAAAGACATTTTTCAGACGGAAGTGCTGGGTTCGGACTTGTGCTGTCTGGCAACGTTTTCATCATTTTGCATTTTTCTGCTTCGTTGGAATCTTTGATGATTGGTGGCAATTCCAGCAGCTCGATCAGTTCCTTATAGTACCTGATCAAAACAAGCTTCAGCAGGGAACATGCGGCTTGACCTTTTGCAATTTGAAAAGTCACACCACACCCGGTAGCGCTCAAATCCACGGTGGCAATGCAGGTCCGAATGGTGCAAACGGTCGGTTTTACTGGATCACGAACTATCCGGTAATACTCCACATCCAATGCCAAAATCGACGATAAACTCTCCAGTGTTGGCACGAAGGACAAAATCAGCTTAGAAGAAGGATGCTCCAATAAACCCAACAGCTTTGAACGATAATTCCGCAGAATTACAGACAGCAGTTTTTTGCGGAATCCTGTTTCGCTGTATGACAAGATTTTCCGACACCAACAGCAAAAATTTCCTCAGCTAGAATCGCAACACGATTTTTGCATATAGGCGGCTCGTTCTTGTTGCGGGGCAGCAGTTGGTAAGTTATATTAAATCTTAATCCTGTTTCGCTGTATGACAAGATTTTCCGACCCCAATAGCAAAAATTTCCTCAGCTAGAATCGCAACACGATTTTTGCATATAAACGGCTCGTTCCTATTGCGCGGCAGCAGTTGGTAAGTTATATTAAATCTTAACAATCTAGCAATATTATGTAGTGCACTCGTGAACGTTTTCCGTACCATTACACTGTCGCGTCTTGTGACCATGTCAGTTGTAAATTCCGTTTGACTTCAGCCTTTTATTCCCATTCATATCAGTAAGCGGTCATGCTTATCCTGTTACTCCGCCTTATTGTTATGATGGAATGCAGATCACGTCGCGCCGTATATAATTTGTTAGCCTGGATACCCAGTCGTTCGTATACTTTGTCGCAGCTGATGTAAAAAGGCACCGAGTGCACATGTTCATCCTTTCATTGCTGTTTGGAATTGATGATTGAAATACTTGAATCTTGGTGGAATTGACACGTTGGTAAGACTACCTGTAAATTCCAGTCATCTACAACCCTAACGATGAATACTATCAATCGACGCAAGGCTGCACTCTTGAAAGAGCTTTTTACCAACGTTTCATCCCCTGCGTATCTGTTAGGAGAGCGAGCGCTGTACAACGCTGCAAAGGAGGGTAGCAGAGATTCTAAGCTAAAGGCCACGCATATAGATGTAACAGAGTTTTTGAGTCATCAGACAGCCTACACAGTACATAAGCAGACCCGCGTGAAATTTAAACAACTAAAGATTTTTTGCATTGAAAAGGATAACATATGGCATGCTGATCTAATTGACATGCAGCCGTTAAAAAAGTCAGATATGGAATTCCGGTATATTCTTACTATGATTAATTGTGTAAGTCGCTATGCGGTTTCCGAACCATTAAAAAACAAGCTTGCGACCACAGTAGCAACAGCTATGGAGAAAGTTTTTCGTACCAAGCGGCCAGCAGTTCTGGGTAAGGAGCAGTGTCGCAATAATTAAGAGAGCCTAAAACAATTAATTAACAGTTACAGACGCCGGCTAAGAATTCACCGGTCAAGCATCGCAAGCAATTTACGCAAAGTTCAGTATTCACCATCAAGTATCGGCATCACGGAATAAGGCGGCATTAGCTGAAAGATTTAACCAGACCCTAAAGTCAATTTTATTCCGCCATTTTACGTTTTCAAAGAATTCTAACTGGCATATAGTTTTGCCGAATGTTATTAAAAATTACAATAATCGCGTACATTCTGCGATAAGAATGAAACCTTCGAAAGTCACGTTCAAAAACCATTCGCGTCTTTTCAAACAAGGGCAAGAAAGCAAATTTCTTGGTTTAATTAAGCAGGCTTTCAACACTGGAGATTTTGTAAGAATAAAAATAAAAAAAAGGGTGTTCGAAAAAGGCTACACCAGGACTTTTTCCGACGAGGATTTTCAGATCGCGGATATAGTTTACGGAGCAGTCATAACATACAGATTGAGCTCGCTAGATGAGAGCTCTGTACGAGAGGGAAATCGGATGATACAGTTTTATAAAGAAGACATTTCTCGCGTCAGGTATTTTGGTTTACAATGTGGCTTTCCTGCGTCTAAGTGTGTTTGTCTCATTTCAGGAAAAGTTAACAGAATGGATACAGGATTTTATACAACATTACATAGCTCCGCGGGAGCCGGTTCCGAATCGTTCAGTCTGCGAAACACGGCAACAATGTTTTCAAACAAGCAGCAGTTGCCCTTGATACCCGTTGGTGAACAAGAACAGCCATGAGACGTCGCATTAGCACGTATTTGCAGCTCGGCAAAGTTGAATACGGTCCCTCTTGAACATCGTCGTCTAAGCATATTTGTAAATGGCACATACTTGGATGCGTTTCTATCTGAGGCAGAAGTTGACGGTTCTCCGATTGATCTTGTTTTTGCGGTGCGGAAAGCAAGTGAAATACTTTTGACAGGCATGAATGGAGTTCCACCCCCAAAGGTGCTTCTGCTGGACGGGAGATTTCACTGGAAAAGTGATGGCGATACTGCAAAATTTATCTAGAACAGAATTTATCTTCCTGTACAGAACTGGTTTTTTAGAGCCCTTTGCTTACAATACAATCGGACTGGAAAATGTTGTGGGGGGAAGAAGCAGGCGGCGAAACGTGTGCAACGTTGCATTATAGGCATGTCATTAAGAGTGAAAACATTCCTGAGTAACACGAAATTGTATCACTTTTATTTATTAGCTGTGCTTTACTTGAACATTACTATGTATAAGATAACGTATGAAGTCACATCTTCTGTGAATTGAGGGAGGGGCATTTTCATCGGTGTGATGTGACTTATTTAGCTTTTCAGCAAGTGATATAAATATGTCGTATTCATAATAACACCTGTCAATTTTGTTTGTGAACAGTAACTGCTTAGTGCAAACTTTTTCGTAATAAAAAATCGCAGGAAAAAGGGGACGTGTTCACCGCAAATCACGCAAAGGTCACGTTATTAAGAAAACCGTCATACAGTCAACTATTTTTCGCCGGGTCCGACGAAATCGTAGCCGCAGAAGAAAAAGAGGGATCAGAAACAAACGCAATATAAGAACAGGATTATTCCAAAAACTGACAAAAGGAAAGCCTTTATCCACATTCATTCGGAAAATGTCCAGTCTTGCTACCGTAGAGAAGTTTCCCGATGAGCTGCAGTTGTTTGATCCTCCAGTAACGCAGTCAATCATAGAATCTAGTTATACTCAAGATATTCTTCCGTTAAATCAAGTTGTGAACAATACGAACGTTATTGAATTCCCGATTCCACCAACCGAAAACTACCTTGACCTTTCGGACGTGCTTCTGCATGTGCGTTGTCAGACCTTAGGAACTGACAAAACCAAACCACTTGGGTTAATAAGATCCGAAATTCGACCAACTGGAATCGGCCAACCGGTCACCTCCTCAGCAGCAACACTGGCTTAGCTACCAGCTCAGCCTAATCAGTCAACGACTTCATCTGTTGAACAAGTCAACAATATGCTCCAATCTTCCACGTACGACAACACAATGGATTACTTGAACGATCCACAAGTCGCAGGTGCGATGGCTGCGCTCACTCCACAGGAACGAGAACATAAAACTGCTAGATTAGGGGTTCAAGAGATCAGAGACGCGGCGCCAGTCAATTTGCTATTCTACATGAGCTTCGAGCGTTGCGAGATAGAACTTAACGGAACGCCGTTCAACACCAGTTATAACAATTACGGCTACAAAGGATTTTTCAACATACTACTGAACTATTCGCAAGGAGTCAAAAAGCACCTGCTTCGTAACGTTTTATGGTTTAAAGACCGAATTAATACACTGGACACTCAAAACAGTATGGAGCATGTTGACCTTACGAATACCGCAAACAACCAAGGCCTACTGGCACGATATAACATTACAAAAGAAGGCAAACCATTCGAACTACTTGGAAGAATAATGCACGAATTATTTAGCTTGGAAAACTATCTTTTACCAAACATTCCTGTTAAAATTCGGTTGTTTAAAAGAAATCCAGCTTTTTTCTTGTTGTCCAACGATCGGTATCCAGACTATTACCTGAATATCTTAGATATGCGCTTATTAACGCGATTTGCCAAAATACTACCCAAAACCGATGAACAAATACAAAAGCGTCTAGGCACAAAGCCAGCAATTTACAAAATATACTCCGCAACAGATGTACGTACACGATCTTTACCAGCTGGCCAACGTCACTATACATTTGATAACTTTTTCTCCTCTAAAAAAAAAATTCCAAACTGTATTATATTTGCCATGGTGACCCATGACGCTTACCTTGGAGACTATAAAAGAAATCCACTTAATTTTCAACATTTTAATTTAGAAGAGATCACTCTTGCAGTCGATAATCAAGTTCTTTCATATAAGGTTGATTTTAAAAATGGCAATTATGCAATGTTGTATACCGCTTTGGCATGCCGGCTTGGGAATCGGGATTTGGTCTGTTCATCAGACACCTCCTATCTCGATGTCCGATATGGAACGGTGAGAATATACCGCACGTTATGATGCGCGAAAAAAACCTTCATTTATATTTGTGCTTTTAGACCATTTATCCTTTTAACCTTACCCCTAACCACAATGTCGACGATATACCTATCAAAAGAAAACAGCTTGCAAGACTGAAACTAAAGTTTTCTCAGCCGATTTCTCAACCGATTGAACTCCTAATTTTTCTGAATATCCTCGAATTTTTCAAGTGGACAAACATAAGAAACTAACTGTGTTGTTGTGATTTGGTTCGTAAGTTGTTTCTGTACTCTAACCATATGGGAACAGCATATATTCTCTAGCATCCTGTTTCCTGTCTTTCGCTAGATGTATGTGGTTGGTCAAGTAAAATATTTATACGCAGAATGTCACTCGCAAGATAAACAACTTTCCATTAAAAACTGCGCTGCAGAGGACACGGTACGTCTGCAAAGATAGAGCCTAAAAGAAGAAACGAATTATTCGTAACGCAACAACCAGTCAGTACGAAAAAATGCCACAGTAAAAATAATAAAAAAACACAAAACTGTAATGGTATAAGTGCAAGAATCTCGTACAAAAGTAACGCAATATCGCAGTATACAGAATCGCTCTGATAAACCGTGCTAAGGAAGGACTGGCGGATTCTCAACGTATTGGACTTTATCACGCGTTCGTTCAGTCGCACATGGAATACTGTGCTCCTGTGTGGAATACCGCGTCTGCGTCCTTTCAAGGGAAACTGGCTGTCACACAACGAAATGCAGTTCGAGCGCTGTCGGATTACATGCCCGTTCCAACCGATCAATTAATGAGTCGCTACAACATCCTACCGTTGGCGGAACGCCGGAAACAACAGGAAGCGATCTGGCTGTACAAAATCAAATATCCTGAAAAGTTTCATGTGCCTCCATATCTCAAGGAAATGATCGTCCTGGAAAAACCGGCAAAACCATACTGCCTGCGAAGCAGTAATCGAATGGTCATCTCCATGAAAACAGCCACGAAAATAGGGGACGGAACCCTGGCCATGCGGCTGAAGAAAATTTTGGAGCAAATGGAAAAAATCGGCAACAATCCGCTGGACTGTCGTTCATTAGTATCTTTTCGGCATGCACTGTCTAATATTTCCCTTGCGTGGCCTCTTTTTCATTATTTTCGAATTGGAAATGTTTTGGCATCGGTATAGCTCGTGTTTTTGTTCTCGCAGGTTTAAACCCTGTGCAATCAATGTCATCGGTAGCAATATACGGGTTACCTGCCATGTACTGAATAATAATAATAATAATAATAATACTACAAAGCCGCATACTACCGACCCATATCTTTTGAAAATATGCGGGGTTTTAAAAGCGACGCGGCATTGAGCTGGAGCATCCGGTTACATTTGCTGTGGTTGATCTTCTTCCGAATTGTCACTCCTAACCATCCGCCCGTCAGCACCGCGGGTCCATCCAGCTTGGCGTCCTTTTCCGGTGAATGCCGGGTTAGCGATCACTGGTGTGGTCTCATTCGTCGGCTTGCTGCCTTTCGTCGCGGCTGTATGGACCGAAACTGTAATTACTCACTACACTACCAAATATATCATTTAGGAACTGCGTTTAGTTGTTTACCGGAAGCATTCGGCATCGCGCTACGTTCGCGTTGACCACTGCCGGAAAACGTCATTCTCAGCCGACTTTTTCCACCGCCGATTATAGATGATGCGGAAGTGATTATAGGTGATGCGGGAGAAGTGTGGGCATGCGGAACAGCATAAGTGTAAGTAGCAGCGTCTACACACAATGTGGTCTGTAACGTACATTTTTAATCTAGTTCCAGCAGATTATGCTTACCTTGACCCCTTTCACCTGCAGCCTCGTTGGTCGACGCCACGGAGTCCCGTGGAGCTGACGACTCAAAGTTCAATCTATTCGGAGTCACTGTACAAATTAAACTTTCAAATTACACTTTCATGAAATGTTGCCCTTTAGACCTGTTTCTTTACAGCAGTGTACCTCGTGGTTTCCCGTAAAGACCGAACGGGTTTCGGGTCGAATCAACCGTGACGGCCGCGCGTATCTTCCGCTTGGGATCAATCTTGCCGCGTCCTGACGCTACGTACTGTCCACTCGACGAAAAATGATGCACCACACTGCCTGAAAGTAAAAAGCTATAATATCAGGAACTTGACTGATTCCATACATGAAACTTACCTTCTTGTGCTGAACTTCTTTCCTCGGATTCCATGGGTACACGGGGTGCAGTTATACGAGAGCGGCGAGTAGGAGACCCTGCAGTGCAAATTATTTGTAAGTAAACTCGTTTCCGGTTTTTGTAGAACTATTTATAAGTAAACTCATTTCCGGTTTTTTTTTAAAAGCTCTTTCTACATACTCACCAACAGCCTGACCAGGATCCGTTCCAAGATCCGTATTTTCATTGACCACTGATGAGGGGAGAGCTGGCACGGACCGTGGTGAGCGTGACCTGCGATGTCGCATTCGGTTTACCAAGTTGGCAAAATACCCAGATAAATGGATTTCGCTTGCTGATCCACTTGAGGAAGACGTGGCCGGTGGCGCATCCCCAACCCGCTGAGTATCTTCCCCTCTGGGCAGATGGCCGCTTACACGAGCGCCGTGCAAACCAGATGTGAGGCCAAACCGACGCGCACACGCTCGCCCAAAAGGTCGTTTCCAAAGGAATACAAAAATAAGAATGACAGCCAGCAGTACCGTCCCTACCACAATCCCGGCTACAGATGGTCCGTCCAGAGATAAACCCATCCGAACATCTCTACCTATAACACATGATGGGCATGGCATGCAGAATGCTGCAAGCAAAGAATTCAATACAATTATGCCCACATAATAGAAGGAAGAACACAAGCTTCTCACTTGTCGATGGCTCGATCAAGGTAAAAGCCTCTTTAGGGTGTGCCGTGGATGCAGTACTAATCAACGGAGCAGCTGTGGAAGTAGCGTAGCGCTCGACAGCAGTGGGAATATAGTTATCCGAATGAGTAGGGTAACTACTTCAGACAACAGGTAATTGCCAGTGCCAACGATCGAAGCGGTTGTGGGATAAAAGGTTGAAAGTGACCGTGTGTAAGGTGTAACTGGCTTTACCGGTAACGTGAAACTACCTCTCTCGTAGGTGCGGATGCATAGGTTGTCGTTGCGAGTCTTTTTGTAGATGTTGAGCTTATCGGAGCAAAAGCCGTAGAATTGATTTGTGATAAGAAACCAGTTTTAGCCAAAAGCCGAACAGTCTCCTTGGTAGTCGTCGAAGTCGTCACATCGGAAGAATCAAATTTAATACTAGATCTATTAAAACCTGTTTCCGGGCTGGGCCTGGATCGTAATGGATGCAATGTCGTTTCTGCACGCTCGGTGTGGCTGATGATGAAATGGTTGGTATGGTTGCGTACACTTTTGGAAATAGTTTTTGCCTAACTTCCTCATATAAAATATGCTCTTTTTCCGGCAAGTTATTTCTGACAGTCGAATGCGGTACAGGTAAATGACTGCTTCTAGCAAGACGCTGTGAGGATGGATGCCGCGTCGCCTTAGACGCGGAAACTTTTACATGGCTATCGATTGCGCCAACAAGCTTTGTAGCAAATAATACTTGATTTTCCTTGCGTACGGCGTATGCACTAGTGGTGATGGCAACAACATGCTTTGTTGGTCGATATGTCGTTAGAGTATCAAATGGCACAAATATGCCGCTCGCAGTAGGAGTAATCATGCTGTCAGTCGATGTTACAAATGTGGAAGTCTTATTCTACTCGGAAGGCAGAATAGAACTAGAGCTAATCGAGGATGTGTAACTGGTTGCATCCGAATGACTAGCGGTAACGCTAGACTTGACCACTGGGGTGGATGACATATAATTTCGAAGAGACAGATTGTCAGAATATGACAATGGGTCAGATATTCCCACGCTATGCACATTCACCGTAGTATTTACATCAATCTTCTTCCCGACAGCCTCATTTCTCACAGTTGAATCAGCTGACAGAAAGGCTTCCTCTGTAGAATTGCGCTTACCGGTGTCAATATTATAGGGTGTTGGGGCGCAACCGTAGACTTCTCATTTCTGTTAGACGTCAGACGAGTCGATGATGTCGGGGGAGGAGTGTAAACAGAGACTGGGTCAAACAGCGGCACATTCACACTCCAATGACAACAGGGAGGATAGCGGCATCCGCGACGGGACTTTAATAAGCAGATAGTTTTTCAAAACATCACTATCGCTTGTACTTCTTACTACCGTCCTTGCTACTGCACAAAAAAATGTGCTTTCGTTATCGTAACGAGCACGGAAACAAAAAGAAAAACCAGCTTCTACGGAGGACTGCATTTGTAATAACAAGAACAAAATCCAAAGCAAAAATGTGTTGAAATTATATACAATGCTGAACTTGCATTTCTTACCAGATGAACATTTCGATACCACGCGAACTTTGAGTTCCTCAAGGCATTCAAGCTCACGACAGCGAGGGCCACCATCAAACATGGTATTGGTGAGGAAGATGACCTTCAAACTGGGGAAGTTCTGACTCGGACGCCAATTAGGAAGTACGTGAATCAGAGAGCCTGTCATATCCAAAATCTTCACGCAGGGAATGAAAACACTTGGGAAACCGTCCGGAGGCCAGGAGATTCCACTACAGCGCCAGACATGCTCGCTGCAAGCGCATGCTTTTGGACAAAGTGTGTTCCCAGTATCCTCCTCCACACTGATGAACAAAACATAAATGCTGTAAGTAACAGCATTTTCCTGCTACTCAATCCTGAATGCTGGACACAAAATTTTCTTCACTAATGTTTGAACGTCAAAATTGAACAAAAATTGTACGTAGTGACAGCAACTTTAACCCTGACCGAATCACTCTGGCACGAGAAAAAGTGAATGTGTGAGTGGCACAAAAAATTGTTAAAAAATACCAATATGCCCAGAAAAATTATGAAAGCGACCGTATAATGTTCACAACAAAATTATGAACAAAACTATAGAGCGTTTTTGTAGAAATTATTTATGCGCTTCTGAAAAAATGCAGTTTTGTTCACCGGAAGTTGGATTTGTGCGCACATGCGATGGTCTCTTCAGAAAATTCAAAATATCGCCCTATAGTTTTATTAACGGATGATTTTGCTCTCTTCAGGAATTTTTTGAGATTTTTACACAGTTGGTAACTATTTTTCAAGCATTTTTCAAGTTAGTATGAACCATTGCTGGAAAACGTCGTCTAAAGTTAGGCGATCCAAGAAATAGAAAGTGTACAGCGGCTGACGGCGGTACTGGCCCGCTGCACCGGGGCACTGAGAAAGGCGCGAAGCGGACACAGGGCAGGCAGCGGCTATTGTCCGCAGGGATGTTTACTCTGATGCGTGCCTTTTGCCACACACATAGCGTAGACTGGTAGAGTCGAAGCAGGATACAAATACGGTCTATTCCGCTGGTTCATATGCTTCGCTATAAAGCAGACAGCGGAGCGGGGAATTTTTACTAGCCGGGCCGGTCGTCAATTGAATAAAAAATGTGTCATTGTTTGCGAGCAATCTGTAATTCATCGAGAGCAGTAAGCAATATTATTCTATCAGATAAAAATACAAGATGAAATGCGCTATTTAACGGTGTCATTTTCGAAAACGACCATTGGTACGGCTGTCACGGTATACCATTTCCTTAATTTCTGTTGGATCTTTAAAAATCATCGCCATTTTCTGCAGCGCCTAACTACAGATTATTTGGGTGCTTTACTTTTGACTGATCAACCTGATTGTTCTCAATAATTTTTGATTGGAATGTTTGTATAAATACGATGGAGAAATTGCCCGTTAACGCTGCGACGCGGGACGCAATTCTGAGCTCGGATTCTTTCCGAAATGTGAAGCGAATCTTTTGCGAGATGTTAGGGATCCCGGGAACGACAAACGAGGCAGAGTGTACTTCGAAGTAAGACTGTTCAGAATTTACTGTTTGTTCTCTTTTTCCAACACTATATATTATAAAGAACTACAAGCATACAGTACTAGTGTTCTTAAGATGTAGTTCTTCAAAATCATCCGGATAGACTGCACTCAGATTGCGAGCGCGCACAAGTGAATCCTGACTGTCAGCGGGTTTGTTGCAGCGCCGAAGACGTTTTGGCTCTGCCGAATGGCTTCAAGTTGCCTTCCGAGCACTGAACTTTGCTCGCGTTAAAGTAGCTGAAGGTCGGTAAGCCGGGCAGGTGGTCCCACAATGGCAAAGAAAATCGACTGATTTTCCGCATTTACAACCGATTTCGTTCGAACTCAAATGCTGTATAGTGAGGGTCTGCAGTGTTTTGTGAGTATTTTGTGTCGCTGATAAGGTCTCTTTTGTTACATTGTACAGCTATATTCTGATGTTATTATTGTTATCCATATTATTATCTATATTATCCTTCGTTATTGTTGTACAGTTATATTATCGCGAAATAATAATATACCAGCTAGTGATTGCAAATCATCACTGCGAGCGGAAATCGGAGGGCCTTGCACGAGTACAGGGAACTGGTTGCTCTGCAGTATCTAACCCATCAGCGTTATCTAGCACGATGCCGTCATAGCATCCCAGTATGCACGAGCACGTGAAATATCTGCTTGTACTGCCTATCAGTTTTGCCGGTTCAGATTCAGTTCATTTTCGCGAACTCGCAGCTGCTGATTTCTAGATTTCTGCTTTTTTCGTTCCTCACAAGTTTTTCTCGAAATATTTTGGTGGCTTATCAAGTTTCTAGTTTAGCTCGTACATTAAATGGACAACACAAAAACAAATACAGTCAAGTCTTCCACTAGCACAAACGCTCAGTTGCCACGAGCTCGTAAAACGGCTGCATCTTCCAGGATCGAACAGATCAAGATTCAGGCCACCTGGTGAGCCATGTAAGCACCTTTCGAAACCACTACTCGCAGTTTTGTGTTTTCTTTGATAGGGCCTCCACCGAAAAAGAGGGAAGACCACCAAAAGCTGGTCCAGAAAAATGTTTCCGTGACCTCTCCATCGCACACTGAGGAACCAGCCAGCAGTAGTCTGCAGATTTCAGAACAAATCGGTACTTTTTGATGCTAATTGACGACGTAAGTCATTGCTTAATATGAAGTTTCTTTTACAAAAAGTACCTCGAGCTCGAACCACTGGTTATGAGAAGCCTACGGACTGCCTGAAGAAGCACCACGCGAAAACGGTAAATATGATAAAAAATCTTGGCTGCGAAATGATATATTATTACTGTTGCTTTCATGTGCAACAGCTAATGTGGTCTGATGGTTGCAGTTTTGCAGATATTTTCGTCGTTCAATTTCCTGATGAATAAGTCCAAGCTTGAAAGCCCGCCATTCAACGTAAGCAGCTTTTTATTCTCTTTGCCTTCTGTTTTTTAACAGTATTTTAAATTTTCAGCTTTTACCTTTAGCTTTGAATGCCGCAGCACGCTGGAGCAATTACTGGCAGTTACTGGCAGTTTTCGAAATACTTGTTACGAAAATCTTTCGTCTGTTGTGGTCTAATTCAATTTTCTCTTATTTAATAAAGATGGTCTTTTACGTACGAATATTTAGAACCGTAAATTGTTTTTGGAGTTTCGTAAGTCCGAGTGATATTTTCGTTGAAATGTTATCGCTGTTCTGTCCGTACGGTCAGTATTATTTTCTCTGTTGAGTACGCAATGGCTGTTATTTACTCGTTAACTTTTTCTGGCACTGAAATTTGTAATAATAAAACTGATTCTCGGATCTGCTTTCTCGCGAGCTCGCGTAATGCATTTACACATTAATTCAGGCCCGCTTTTCAGAACTGTACTTGATCTTGTACATCGACAATGCGCCCCAATGCGATTTCCTGTACTTCAAGTACAAAACTGATTGTACTCGTTCGGCCGCAAGGCGAAAGTGTCATGATGTCATGATGATGTCTGTTTCCGTCTGAACACAGTAATTACCGAAGAGAACGGACTAATAGCTCAGACGTTTCTTTCTATCTGCTTTGTCGAAGTAAATTTCGTGAGCTACCGAACCGTACACTACAATACAGAATCTGATAAAAGTCGTAAAACAGTCATGCTCAAACCGCTGTGGGCAGACTGCGTGCACAACAGAACAGCGCGCAAGGTAAGTACGCGAAGATTCTGACCGCCGGCGTGCGTTGGGTACCATTTGACATCGACAGTGCTTTAGTTGGTTATTGCTTTAAAACTCAGTTGTGCAGAACAAAGAATAAATGAATTTACTGCATCGTCTTTTGTGCAACCTGAGCTAATTGTTTATGTTGGCAAAGAATGGCGACGTAGGCCATACGGGTTTCCTATGCGTCAGGTGCAACTGTGTGGTGCAAAAAAAACAGTGAAGCGCGTCATTGAGCGCTGCAATCGCACCAAAATAGATTGGATTAAAACCAATATGGCAAGATTTGTTGCGCCCAGTTCCAAAGTATGGTACACGTTTGGAGGAAGGGACAGGATAAAAAATAACCTTCATCCATATCCACCAGAGCCTGTGACATTCCGCGCAGTGCTAATGGACCCAGGCCGTTTTGCCGAAATGAATTTTGCGGCAATTAAAAAGTTCTGCATTGACAGTTCCACAAATGAATCAGCCCAGTTGACGGATCCGGATCTGAAGAAGATCTGTCGAAGACATTACCACTAAAGAAATCTGTCGAAGACATTACCACTAAAGAAATTATTAACTGCTTCATTCAGGTTCATCTTAAGGTAATGACGCAAAAAGATATGTCAAAAGATACAGGGGAGCGATTTGGATACGTGGTTATAGTTGCAACTGTTGGAAAGTCACGGAAGTAGGAAATATTAACCAAGTTCCAGCCAAAAATCAAGCTCAATAATTTCTTTGATAATTAAATTAAATCTGGAAAGATGGAAACTGCATGACAAGTTCTTACCAAGCATAAAATCCCGCGTAAGCATCGCAAGAACCACCGCACAACCAAATGTGTCAACTTCTGAATTCATCAAAACGAAATGCCACCAAACCCGGCCGTACGAGGTATTCGTACTGGTAGCGATCCTGCCCCGAAAGCATCACTTGGATGTTGTCATACATACTGTAAATAGTCAGGAAACGGTGTAAAAGGTCTGGGTACTGGAAGTGGAATACAGGTCAGCAAAACGATAAAGCGCTAGAATCACTGGCCGAGCCAGGAGTGGTGCGTCCAGTGGTAACATCACTGGTGTTGCCGGTATATTTTTATAACTACACATACTACAATGTACTACTAGCTATCTCGTTTCTGCCCTTAAAGCACGTAGTCTGGGCACATCCGTTATGATATAATCCATAAATGCAGACAAACAGATAAATACCGCGTGGTGTCCTCTGTTTCTTGGTGCTTCCTGTACCGTCGTTCGACTCGTGGCTTGTACTATGTATATGGGTCGGGTGGGATCTCCGCCACCTAGTTCTAGTGCGCTCGACGTGAATTGGAATATTTTCGCGTCTTCCGACAAAGATCTCTTCATGTGCTCATTGTTCCATTAACACCTTTGGAAAATGTGCGAAAACGCGGTTGCTCGGTGAGAACAGTACTCCCACCGGTGACCGGGCCCACCTGAGCGCGTGCAGCACTTTAAAATACGCTTTTCTTATCCTGCTTTGACATTATATCGACATTTTCGGGACATTATGTTGTATGGACGGAGTCCGTTATCCGTAAAGCCATGTGCGAAAGACAAGGTCTTTATCTTATTATAAGACAAGGAGCAAGATCTTTATTTTCGTTAGATTATCCGTATCGTCCCTCACCGCGTCACGCACTGAATAGCACATGTAACCCGACGCATTAATACATTACCGCCTACAAAACTGTTGTTCAGAACATTCCTTCTGCCTGTGTCTCTGTGAACAGAAATTTTGTAGCTTTAAATCAACACATGAGAAATGTCGACAACTGCCGGAGCGAGCATTACGATAATTGTATCGGTAATTTTTGGATCTTCAGTTGTTTATTTCCCTGAAGCTCAATATCATTACGCTGACCAACGTTAACGCCAGTGGGCTGGCAACGGACCCGATAATGTCGACCTTTCATGTAGCCATCCATCACAACAAGCAACGCTATCCGGAATTGTACCACAACTATTCCGTAACGGATTTGTACTGGCTGGGCGATATGGTCATTTGCCGGCCAGCTAGTAACGAATGGGTACCGATCAAAATGGCGGAATGGTACAGTCAGGGAGTGTTTGAGAAAGATGGCGTTACTGTTGTATTGACCTCAGGTAAAAAGTGCAGCGAGCTTAACTCTCTGACATGATACATGTATCTTTTGCGTCTACTGTAACCATCTGCGACCCCTCTTGCATTGCTACGTCAAAACATCTTGATGATCTTATCGTCGTTTGTTTCGCCAGTGTGTGGCACAGCATTTCCCATCGTTGGAGATTATCTCCGAGGTAAAACAGTGGTACTTGCATTCAATCGCCGTGCAAGCAAACAAATTTTCATATTCAAATTACATTTCGCATAATCAGATTCTTAGCAATACAGTGATGCGCTTGTGTTGAGTGGTTGCAATTGACGAGTTGCCTCAGCGGGCGCCATCTGCAGGGCGCAAGCCCTGATGGAGCGGGAGAAATTTGCTCCTTGAAGACGATACTGAGCATGCCATGTTCGGCTGCCTGTATCTTGGCAACTAATTGAGGTCCAAGTACGTGGAAGACGCCAAAACAACCAGAAAATTATGCTCATTATGGTTCGGGGGGCCACTACTCATGAAAAAGAGTTTGGTCAAAACTGGTCTGGTGTCAATTTATTTATGTTTTAATTTCCGCCTCCGGCGAAATTTACAACAGTAACAACTGATCGCCAGCATAAGAGGTGCGCCATGGTGACTCCCATGTAACTCCGCTAGTGCAGCTGGTGATGTGCTGGTTTCTGATCCGTCGACCTCAGGTCGAATCCCTATCCAAAACGTTTTTCTAGTTTTCCTTTGAAATACCATCTTCTGTTCATGGTTCGAGAACAAGTATAGCGAAAATTGTGATATCTCATAGTTATGTAGTATTACCAAAAATCCAACCCGCTGGACGAGATCTCGTTCAATGCTAGCACTTTTTCACGTTCAAGAAAGTGCTGGCGTCTCGTCCAGCAGGTTGGGTATTAGATTGCACCTGTAACTATTACATATCACAGTTTTTCGCTCTGCTGGTTCTAACTGTAAAATAATAAAACGAAATTTCAAAGAGAAATTAAAAAAAAGTTGCAGATTGGGATTGGATCTTAGGTCGGCGGGATCAGAAAGCAGCACCTTACCAGCTGGCCTAGCACAGTACATTGGAGTCACCATAGTGCACTTCTCTTGTAGGCGATCACCTGTTACTGTACACTTCAGCCTGCATATGAGCGTCTAACATACCGTGCCTGAATGTGTCCCGGTCGGCACGCATCCGAAATACTCTGTCAGTTCTGCAAATTTTTTCGATTTTGAATGGTTTTCGTGGGAGGACCAAGCTGAGGCAACCAATCAATATATAGGGGGGATTACTTTGCTTCTGATAATTTTCCCTGTACTTTTTCCAATCACTCATAACTGGAAAAGTACAGGGAAAATTATCAGAAGCAACGTAATCCGCCCTATATATACGTTAAATCTAACAAGCAACAGAGAGAATACCAGGCCACGTGGCAACGTTTGGAACACCCTACAATACCGTGCAGTTGGTACTATTGCTAAGGGTAGCTGGTACTCGGTCTCAGTGCGCGAAATGTCATTTTACAGTATAATGACTTCTTCGTCTCCTGCACCAGTGCTGCTGATTTAATGTCCAACGTAAGGTATACGTATGTATATGTACTGAGGGGCTTATAATTCGTGGTACTACCAGTGGTACTGGTAATGGTTCTGGTAATGGCACTGGTTATGGTACTGGTACCGGTTATGGTACTAGTACTGGTTATGGTACTGGTACTGGTAATGGTTATGGTACTGGTTATGGTACTGATACTGGCAATGGTGCTGGTTATGGTACTGGTAATGGTACTGGTTCTGGTACTGGTTATGGTACTGGTAATGGTACTGGTAATGGTACTGGCAGTGGCTGCGATACGGCTAGGTGGACTCGCCACGAGTAAAAAGGCATACAAAACCACAACTGACCGCAGTAATAAGGAATAAATAAGTAAATATGCCGGATGCTGGTTAAATGCTCTTCCATCGAATATGTTTGGCAACTGGCTAGATGACCAGGTCTTCGGGATATGCGTTGGGCTAGAGGCAAAGGTTGTGGAGCGACATAACTGCGATAACTGCGGAAAGAAGTGAGTGATGATGGACCCCACGGACTGTCGTGCAGGATGAGTGCTGGCCTTTGGAAATCGTAACTGTGTAAACGACGTCATGCTGCGATCCCTACGGAACGCCGGCATAGAAGCCTACCGAGAACTTGCTGGCTACGTTTGCAAAGAAAGTAAAGGACCTGACAGAGCCACGCCTGTCAACTGATTGCGAGGCCAACCGCTGGCTTGGGACGTCAGTATTAGCGATACCGTGTGTCATACGTATGTACCGGACACATCGAAATGCGCAGGTGCAGCTGCAGAAAAAGCTGCTGCGCTTAAAATGCGGAAATATAAGACGATTCTTAATCGCTGTCATTCTGTTCCTTTGGCAGGCGAATCTTTCGGAACTTGGTGTCAGGCAGCTATTGTGTTACCTAGATAGAAATCGGCAGAAACTATTCTTGAAGACCGGAGACAGCTGATCGACATGTTTCTTCTGTCAACGTTTTAGGTTCAGAAATTATGCGTTGTGACGCTCAGTGAATTACAAGAACTGTTCCCTGTCGGGCTGATTGGAATAAGTTTTTTATTTGAGTGAATTGTTTTAAGCAGATATTGTTACGACAATGGGCGAGCCAAACTGGTTGCCCGTCCTTTCGACGACTTTTTCGCGTCATCTGATTTGCATGGTGTGCGCACTGACGCGAGTACCGTCGACGTGGAGTCTGTCGACGTGGAGTTTGTCGACGTGGAGTCTGTCGGCGTAATGTTGGTCGACGCGGTGTCGGTCGACGAGAAGTCGGTCGACGAAGTAACGGGGAGCCACAAAACTACTAGTAGGAGGACTAACTAAGGGATACTAACCGCAGGTTGCACGATCGGTAATTTTCAAAAATCATAGAACTGAGAACTTTGCGCATTGTCTTTGTGCTGAACTTTCAAGCTAAAGAGGATTTTGAACGCCTTGGTTTCGTTGTGAAACTTAATATGCCTACATACGCTTTCGCAAAAGCACCCTCTTCGCAGGTACGGTGATCCGCGAGAATCAGGAAAGAACAATCAGAGAGTATCTTGTCAAATGCGGTTAGCTCTTGGTATCACTGAGAGCGTGAAGACTGTGAACAAGTTCATCCCGATATTTCTAGCTCTGGTGCTGGTAACCAACCAGGTGAAAAAAAGATTGTGCAGGCAGCAAAAATGCCTTTCGGTGGCAAAGTCGCTGGTTTTCGCCAGCCATTTTGTTCGTTATGTGAGCATGCAGCGAACGGAAGTGAATCTACGCTCACTACTGTCTGTACTTCTAACTATTTCACGTGCTAATTTCAGGGCAAGAACATTTTTCAGATGGCATTTCTTTTTTTCAAACTGGGATGAGTTTTTTATTGAAATAATCTTGTCGAGTATAGCTTTTTGTACGTACAAGGGCGTTTGTTGATAAATATGTCTTCTTTCTTCAGCTATTCACCATTCTTTAACCTTATTAATGATATTAGAAATATTCGATATATAAATATTAGAAATATTAAATATTAGAATTATATTATATTAGAAATAGAAATAAAATACTTATTTACATCTTTTGCGCTCAGTGACCATAACAGAGCTAGAACGTTTGTAAAGTGAAGAGTTGGTAGTTTGTTCCTCACTCTCGTGGACTACCATACCTGCCAGGAGACTTGTGCTAGAACCCTTGCAGATATACTAGGTAATCGCTCACCGCTGATGCTGGCGATGAAGACCGGAGCGATATACTGCTTTTGGTTACCATATTTTCTCAAATAAACGGGGGGGGG
>JAQGAU010001013.1:0-22051 GCA_034698045.1 Paramacrobiotus richtersi | reverse complement strand
TGTATTTTTCTTTAAATCACAAATTAACTGGCTGTTTTTCTGTGGGATTTTTTTCTGTTATTGCAGTATTTTTGGTTCCATTTATTGGAAGTTTGGGTGCTGGGCACGAAGCCATTCATCTACAAATGGCCCTGCTGGGCGAATGTACCAGAGGAATAAATTTGTTGTTGTTGTTGTAATGCAATGCAGTGTTATGTAGGTTTTCACATTCCTTTGAAAACGCCGGCAATGCGGCAACTTAATCGCGTACTAAACCATAATAATTTCTAATTATGTACCATGAGCCCCAGGCATTAATCCGTTGAATACTGCTACTTCGTTCTGTATGTGCTACTTGCGACATTGAGTGCGATGGACAGTAATTGTGAATGTGTTTACGACTAAGTACTAGTCAGCCAAAAGTTGTAAACATTCCGAGGAAGTGCCAGTTCGACAACTGCTTAAGAACCGTAGAACGTGATTATATCGTAGCCTTCTAAGCAGTCTCTACATATCTACTTCTTTCGAAGCCCAACTTCAGTGTACTGCATTTTGAAAAATGCGATTTTGGTTGTATATTGTGTTGGCGGTCATCGCACTTGCCGGATCAGTCTGTAAGTCTCTGTGTTATATCATAAATTTAAGATATGTTGCGTGCATAATATTGGCTAAAGTAATCCTCAAATAAGAGCTGTTTTTTTACGTTTGTCTCGTATTGATCGTTGAGGTGTTCATAACCTGTTCGTTTTTTACCGTGTATAGTTTTGGTTCTCATACTTTCGGAATTGTCCTGAATTCTGCAATTCCTTTTTCTTACATTAAAATTTCGTGCATATTTTAATTTTCAGTATACGTTTTGCATTTCTGGTTAGAATTTGTGAGTAGATGCAAACACTGTCATTCATTATTCACTTCGATCGCCGAAGAGCGAGATACGATTACATTTAGGAATGCGGAGCAGTAGTTGCAGTATTCTGTTCGGAATTGGCTGTACAAATGTCAAACTATTCTTTTTGCTGTTACAGACGGAGCGCAGTTCCACAATGCTCGCGATAGCATTCATCGAAAAAAGCGGGATAACTGTGCGGAACCGTGCAAGTCGGCTTCCACCGGCTTGGCTTGCGCGAAGTGTAGAATAGAGGAGTAAAGGAATGTCAGTTTAAAGTAATGAGGAGACTTTTCAATCAACTTTTCAGTCGAATCTTTGTCTGATGTCTGAAGTTCTACGAACTTCCGTCCATAAAACTACGACACAGTTTAACCAGCTAACCGCAGCACGTACGCAGTAAACATCCGGATGTTTATCATCTGTATATTACGCAAGCTGTCAATTCACCGAGTTCTTCCGCGTTATTTTCACAATAAAAAAAATTAAACTCCACTCGGACGCAGTATCTGTGCTGTATGCTCCACTCTTAGCTTAAAAATAATTTATAACTGCTCGCTGTTGCATGAATAA
Source organism: Paramacrobiotus richtersi (assembly GCA_034698045.1). Lineage (NCBI taxonomy): Eukaryota > Metazoa > Tardigrada > Eutardigrada > Parachela > Macrobiotidae > Paramacrobiotus > Paramacrobiotus richtersi. The sequence goes on along the minus strand of JAQGAU010001013.1, from coordinate 20,613 downwards.
AATGGGTTGAACTCGGCCAAGCATAATTTGTGCGGGGCTTCAGCTATGCATAAGGGAGACCGAATATATATAACGGCTCACGGCCTCAATACATACACAAAAAAACATATCATTCACAAAAAAAGCATTGTATATCATAAAAAGCCGCTGTCGCGTAAATCGAATCCGCGATCATCTGGATCTCACCGCGAACAGACAGCCACTAGGCCAGCAAGTATATCGATGTTTACACTGAATCCGAAATCATAGAAGTATCTGTTCACCGAAATATTCACGTATAAAGCTGTTGGACAGCATGCTGCTGTCTGTACGGGCAACCGCCTTGACACATTTTAGCATTGTCAGCATGTTTGCGACCCAGCCCTCCTTCGAAATACGCCAACGGTTCTCTCTCACGGTGTTCGTGTTTCTTCATGGATCGCACTTTTTAAAGTTATTATAGAAACGCTCCGAGGTATTGTGAAGTGGTTCGTTTAGTAACATCGCGATGGCAGACAGGTGTGGCTTAGATACAAGCAATAAATCGACGCACCTCAACAAGTTTTTTTCCAGTATGAAATCCAGGAGTTTAATATAGTAACTAAAAATTTATGCTGGTACTGATCAAGAGCGCACACGGGTATCGGCAGTAGGTCGCGAGAGCAGATCCATTATCCAGATTCGACGCATTATCCAGTCGGTGCGATCTGTTTGTGCTCGTAAAATCCGAGACTCCTCTTATGGCAAATCGGTGATTTTCCGTTCATCACAACCTCCGGGCGTTTGGTGTACTTGAATAACTGGCAATGATCGAATGAAACTGCATAGCGTTGCAGCCCAGATAGTGGCAAAAAGCAGTGCACACATCCTGACCACTCTTGGACAATGGCAGTGGATGGTAGGAGACAAGGCTGCCCGCTACACCTTTGCCACCGCCAATCTTGTGGTTCGTCCTGATCGATAACATTTCCTTATTCAGGAAGTAAAGCTAGAGGGTGTGGGGACCGCCTCGTTCCGGCTTGCAGTCCCCGCCGGGAGCATTCATCGGGCCCGGGACGAGCCCGCACGTTGCTTTCCCGGGTTGACCCGAGAACATGCACGGCGGCCTGGCATTTGCCACGTGCGCATTTGGCAAAGGAGGCGGCCTCGTTGTCCTGTCCAGTGAACAACAGAGGCTCGCTACAGTTCCAGGCGAAATTTGGGATTGTAATCTCTGCAGGCATAGCGTCCCATACTGCAGGGCGCCCAATAATCATTACTATGGAAGAATTTCTTGGTTAGGGTTTCCTTTACGCGTTCCTGCGTGCGGTTTACTGACTAGCTATCAAATTTGTTTACAGTGTATACATACATCCTAGACTGCTAGGTAACCGGTTCCGCCAGCTCAAATTCCGGTAACTAGCTTCGTATTTACAGGTCATTTTCGCGGTATGATAGATAGCACAAAACTTTTAAAATTGGGTACGGGTACACTACGCAACTGTGTGCATATACTGATGATAACTACTGCAGTTATGTCAGTACTAAAAACTGAAACCAAGCCTACCAACACCAGTCTTATTATCTAAGCCCGCCTTAGTACGAGGCGATGTACCTAACACCCATGTCGCGGTTCCCCGAACGGCAGCAAAAGAAAAACGCTGTTAAATTCGAAAAGTCAGCAGAACGCGCCTTACAAATTCAAAGTTTATATTCAGTAGTGACCTTTTCCGTAGAAGAACAAACATACACTTGGTAACCGAAAGAATGTTACACTTCAGAATCCAGTCGTGAGGGCGGATCAGGGTGTTTTGGTGACATGATAGCAAGATGCATGGCTGATTGTTAGTTCTTTTTCGCTTGGCACTGGTTGGTCACTTCCCACCAGCCCACAATGAGATGACCCAAATACCAGCGCGCATTGCATCCGCCGCAACGATCGTCGAAACAATGTGCATTCATGACCTTGTCACATTTTGCGGACGAACAGGCACTGGTTTACAAGGGGTACGTCCGACTCCTTGAGGTAGATCGTCACCGCGGCTTACTGCCACTGCAACACAATATGAGTGATTGTCAAGGTCCTGTCATCAGTTAATGACAGCACATGAATGTTGCTTGGTTTGGCTGTTAATTTAACAGTAGTTAAAGTCTTGTCTTATAAAACTCTGCATTCAAGAGATTCATGCAGTATCGACGACACCTCCGCTCTGAGCTGATCTCCAGTTTCGAATGTACAATCGCTCACAGCCTGAGTTTCATACAGTTCCAAGATATTCGACGTATGAATATATGTAATATACTTATATTAGATTACTACTCAAAAGCTGGAGAATGAATTTTTGTACTGACCTTTCGCAGCAGCACGTGAATATGTTCGGTTGCACCGCACATTCCATGGGTGATCACAGAAGCCGTTCACACTGTGATTAAAAGTATAACGTGAAACTAACACCACGGTGGATTCAATCAGCTAGTAAAGTTAATTTCTTAAAAATCTCCTACTTTCAATGTGGCACTTGTCAAAACGTGTGTAACTTACTGGTTGTACTGCAGAGAACATTGGCAGTAATTCAACCACAAGTTGTTCTGAAACCACAAGCGAATTAATAATAGAGTGTACAGCTACTAGTCTCACAATTGTCAATGAAACCTACCTTTTATTTTAATATAGATACATACATACACTTTAACATAACCTACGATAAGAAAAATATTCCGCTGATAGCTCACAACGCCCAGATTAATGAACACGCCTTTTGTTTTGGAATTACTCAGGTTAAGCACTTACACCTTGGCACTGGTAGAAAGCGCTGCAGTTTCCACGTGGAACGTAAGTGGTGAAGTTCATACCACGGCAGAATGTCGCTAAATTAAAAAAAGTATTGCATGTCAGTATTTAACTGTATTTTCGAGTGGCATAATATATAAGTAGATGTTCGTGTTATAACAATATTCATATCATACCGTTGTAGCCGAGATAGACAGCGCCGGCTCGGCTGTGTCCAGCCCGAGCAGTTCCCACAGCTAACAAGAAACCATAACTGTACATAGGAAACTGTAGATTTTTGTCATCCCGAGAATTCAAAAACGATTAAAAAACATCAATATTTCTTACCTGCCGCGGTGCATACCAAAGCGCACATCACAGCGCAAATGATTACAAATTTGGTCATTTTAATGTCTGTCCGGGCTCGTGCAACTTAACCCTATCGCGTAAATCTTGCTGACGTGCACTTCTCGATTTTGTTCTCGTTTCTTGCAGTTTTATACTTTGCACAGCTCAAATGCATCCATATAGCGGTTTTAGGGTAATATCGTTAACATGATTAGTACAATTGTTACATCCATTGTCAGTTTAATGTTTATAACCGGCAGATAAAGCAAAGAAAGGTTCACAATAGGGCACTTTCCTTATCGAATATAACAGTTTACACAAAAGTTCACCCGTTAACGCTTAATTTATAACTGACAATCAGGAACACTGACAGTGTAAGCACAGTAGAGTAAACCTTTGTACTTCGAAATAGCGCGCTCTTCGGTATTTATGTATGTAAAATGTGGATGTACTGTTCTACTGTATGTGTACGTATTATCGTTTCAACTGACTTGAGCTATGAAATGAGCTTTCATTTATCCACCCATCAAAACAGATTTCTTTCGATACATAACGCGCTTCACTGCGAACAATGAACAATCCAACTATGTACAAAACAGATACAGGACAAAGTAAATCCTTAACGATCTGCTTACTATACACGAAATTGGTCTCTTTCGGTTTCGACAAACATCAACAGAGCAACCATGAGAGACAAATTTGTACCAGAGCCGCTATGGCTGGCGAACACACTCAGAGGTCGCACGGTGTAAGCAAAAGGAGAAAACGAAAAATTCTTGGTTCGCAAAGGCGATCTCCTAATTGACTAACGGTCGTCGGTAGATACTTCTAATCATCTAATGGGCATCATTATATCTGTTTCTGTACTTGTCGTTGTAACGTTGCTTCTGGTACATAGTGACAAAATCGTTCATCGACAACACCAAGCAGATAAATAAATTAAAATACTACGTAATACTGCTAAACTGAACGCAACATTAACAAAATTTGAAGTTTGAACAGCTTTTCATCATAATGCACATTTACTTCTGCTCACAAAGGTAAGAATTCTTTGCACGTTAATATGCACCGTTAATATGAACTGTTACGTAAACAATAAGTGCATTTATATTGAGCTTTATTCCATTATATAAGATCTGGAATAATAAGTACAAGTACAGAAGAAATGTCGTTGGACATCAACAATTTTTAAACACTAATCTTGGTTACTCATCAGAGTGAAGATGAATGCACAGCAGGCTATTGCTAATTCAGATGCGCTATCCAGTCTCAATGCATTTTCCAGTCGTTGCAATCTTCTCGTTCTCGTAATACATGAGAGTCGTAGCATCGCAGATTGGTGATTTTCCTCTCATCAGAACGTCCGGAGGTTTGGTGTACTGAAACAACGCGCAGTGACCGGAACCCACCTGAATGGCGTTGCAGCCCAGAAACTGACAAATAGCAAAGCAAGCATCGTAACCACTCATGGACGCTGGCACTGGATGGTAGAAGGCAAGAATCCCCGGCAAGCCCGAACCACCACCAATATTATGGGTCCTCCTGATCGAAAAGAGGTCCTTGGTGGGGACGTTGAGTTTGAGGGTGTATGGACCGCGTGCCTTTTCCGGCTTGCAGTGGGCGCCGTCCGGCAGCAGTGCGCACGTTGGTTTTCCCGGTTGCCCCGCGAACATATGTACGACGGCCTGGCATCTGCCGGGTGTGCATTTGGCGAAACAGGCGGTCTCGTTATCCTGTCCATTGAACACCAGAGGTTTGTCACAGTTTAAGCTGAAGTTCGGGATTATAACCGCTGCAAAGAAACAACCAGAATCACAATAAGGTGATCAGGAATGGGACGAATTTCTTTCTATTGCAAGCTATTCCATGTAAGTGTTGCCACCGCCCCGTTTGTTTACGATTTGTTTGTTTGTTTTACATTTGCTGGAATAACATAGAGCCAGTTCCGGTAATTTTAAGATTTTCACTCGTAACCAGCGCCACATCACAGTGGAACTCCATACAGTGCTAAAACTGAAAACTTGAAAACTGAAAAATGCAAAACTAACGTAACGTGTACAGTTGCAGTTGTGGGCTTACCAGACGTTTTTTGCGCCGATACCGGTCTAACGGCTGCGACGCACAGCAAGGCAAGCGCACAAGCCAACAACATGGTTAAAAGTACGCTCTGCGATATCGAACTAACTGAAAGGCTGGCGAAAAGTTGACTTGAAAAAGAAATTCCTGTCTGACTGGATAGAGAGAAATGTGCGCTATTACAACACGGAAGTGACAAAGCTTGTTGAACATAACGTCTAACAAACCGGAAAACGCGCATTATGCGCCCGACTGGTCACATTCATTAGGACCGTTTTGATTGCATTTTTATGTTGTTTACTAAGCGCTAACGAGAACCTGGGAGCAATACCATATCTAGCGTAAACGGGTAAGTATGCAACATTGCCAGTTTGCCGGTGATTGATGGTTGCCAATTATGTTGTCAATTTTGTTGTACATTTGACAACAGGTGTAACAGTACAGAACATTACAAAGTCAAACAGAATTAGTCCAAATGCTGTTAAGAACGCAAATGCGGCAACGCCAGGTTGACGGACAAGAAGCCTGAAACAGATCGCGAACGGGAACAATTAGCCAGGGCAGACGCAAATGTGTGACAACGGTAGTGATATTCAGCGGCGTTCCGGGATCACTGATCAGTACAGTGCTCGGTAATCGTGTTTACAACTTACCGCTGTTTCCGGTCGATTTGGATTATCTGATTTGTTATATGGTCGGACACTTGCTGAATACGTTATCGAAGTGCTCTTCCGTATACGTAACTTTGACTCAGTTTATTCCGCAATGAAGCAATTTATTGTCGGTTCGTTGCTAAATAAACCACTTTTTTCCTAAGCAAACCGCGTTTTTACTAAATAACCCGCTTGGTACTAACTCGTCTTGTTACCCGGCTAAGGCGCGTGGAGATAACGACTTTGGTTGCTTTATTAATGGTTAAATTTGTGTTACGGCTTTGTACATTCAGTTATCTATGTTTAATCACAGAACAACAATAAACCGCTTGCGCAAGATCAATAACCCACACGACTCTACGAGCAAGCAATTTAGCTTGACTTCGATCCCAGGGTTTAGCACTTACTAGGACAAAAAGATACATTATTGTAGAAGGCAAAGCCGTGGACAATCACATTTGTTCAGTATCGGACATGTTCTTTTCCCACTTTGATAAATCGTGCCAGAATTGTCTAGCTTTCTCCGTCGATTTATACTTTTTGTTACCCGGATTTGCCGCATCGTTAATGTCAAACGCGTGAGCATATGCCGTCAGCAGCTTCCGGTCATCCTTCTCTTGATTTTTGTAATCGATCTTGTTCATAACAAAATCATCTAACGAAGACCGAGTCTCGAATGTCTTACCTCCAAACTGAAATTTCGCGTTTCCGTTGCGCCTCAGAATTTCCATAAACTCACGCATTTTCGGACCCTCGAATTCGTATTTTAACTCCAGTTTGCTGCAGAAATCTGCAACGAAAGTTTGGCAGTTCCGAATGGCAACGTTGTAATGCCCATACCGGTTCCAGTCCGTACACAGTTGAGCGATTTGGTCAAGTTGTTGAATGTGCGCGTCATCCAAGCCGAGAAATGCACTCAGACTAGTTTTTAAACGAGATAAAAAGGAACCATCGGTACCATCAAAAATCGTCTTGATTACTTGCTTAAACTTTTTCCAGGCTGTGAGGTTCTCGAGATCAACCGCACAAAGGACCGTAGTTGGTTTGCTAGGACAGATTAGCGATTGGCCACAAAGCCCACGTCCCCATTCCAGGACAGTATCGCCCAGTAAAATCCCAGAATGCAGCGCACCAAATCGGAACTCGGCTACATTGGCCGCTTCGCGTATTATGTCCTTAGCTGCCCCAGCGCCGCCTATGCCGACTGAACCAAAATCCAGGCCGTCTTCGATATTGGCGAGTGATGTCAAGACCAGCTTGACTGGCAGATCAGTTGCTAGTTCGTGTCTGCTTTCCATGCGTTGTACTGCCGCAGTCATCTCCGGTGCGCTCATTACCGAGCCGCCTTGGAAGAATCGAATTTCTTCTTCGATCTCTGTCCTGAGCTGTCCATGATGAAACTTGCTTTGGATCAAAAACGTGTTGCGAAACGCAACTGGATCCCCTAACTTTGTGATTAGTTCCTCTTGGGTCCAGTTTGCATCTTTGAGTGCTTTCTTAAGTTCGGGATGTTCCTTCAAACGAGCGTCTAACTTCTGCTTTATTACTAGGCGCCAGCTGTCGACACGATTATTGTGACCTGTGCCCACCCGGCCTGATTTTGCAGGGGAATTACCCGATGAGTCCAGTGAACTACCGGCAAATTGTACCAGCGCTTGTCTAGAAGAACACGGTGTGGAGGAACAAGAGGAAGAGGAAGACAGTGCGGCAATTCTTGACAAAAACGATCTCGATACTGTTGGAGATGGAGGAGGGGATGGCGCTGGAGATGGAGCTGGGGATGGAACTGGAGATGGAGCTGGAGATGGGTGTGGAGAAGGATGTGGAGACGAAGGTGGAGATCGAGACGGTCGGCGAGTGCGAAACCAGTACGCGAGGAATGTCAGAAAGGTTAAAACCCCGACTATGGCAGCCGGATAAAACATGGCGGTCAAATAATGAAATACCGAGTTGTGAAACACTGAACCAAAAGCCACACCGTCTTATGGCTTCGAGTTCGCCGTTACATATGCAGCTGTGACATATGTGACAATGAACTTCAAATGTTCGGTTCGATGCTCGGTACAGTCCTTATATAGTGGAAAGGTAAACACGCTGCATCGCACATAGCTGCCTGTCCGCTTCTGCCGGCGTTTTATTGCAAGCAAGGTGTAATGGTTTCTGGGTGCGCTAATCTGCAGCTTTGAAAACAAACCCGAACATTCATCGCAATATCGATAGCGGGGGAGCACAGAACAAAGCCTCGACCCGATAACCCCGTGGGTTTGTGCCTAATGACGGCTATACTTCCTGGCCCATGCTTTGAACAATCGCAATGTCACCTGTGCAAACCCATATTCAAGAGATAGCTGTAGTCTTCGTAGACGGTTTAATAGTATGAGCATTGTTATCAGCAAATTGTGATGCACGCGGGTTGGGCAGTATGATCGCTTTGCTCAAGACATGGCACAGTATGGTCGTCTGTAAGAAACTGTAACACTGAGAAGTGATAACTGAGGTACAAATGAAGGCATGTAATGTTTAATCCACCGAAGTGGTTCGAAGATCCACGCGAGGATGTAGCAACCGTTAATAAATATGCATGTACAGGTTGACAAATGTAGGCTTGAAATCATTGTTTCACACTTTCCCGCAGCGACCTCGGCATTCACAGCCCACATACTCAGCTTTCAGGATACGCGTTTATATACGCTTAACATTTCCGTTGTATGCACATGTACTTTTAAATGCCGTGTTAGTTGCCAATCAGTCTTGTCCGACATTGCCGGCTAGTTCAGAACTTCGTAGAATTGTTTAGCAAATGCTTCTTGAGTGGCTCATTACTGGCAAAGATATCTATGCAGAGAAAGGTGTACTGCAGACAAATGTGATACCTGACTAGAGAAGCGGCACGGCAAGCAACTGGAATAAATCTCTGGAATAGTTTCACAAGACAATCGGAAATATAATTATGACCTGCATCAGCAGCTTGAATTTGGATACGATGCCTTAGAGACCGGCAAAAAACGCATAATGAGTGGGGCAAAAGAATTATAGGACCGAGAAGTGAGTACACAAGTTTCCTGATGATTTCAGTTCGTAAAGTATAAGAAAGGAAACGCCGTATAGGAATCGTACACCTGCGTACAGGAAAGGGAGTACGCCGTGCCCAAGGGGCATACCCATTGGGCAGGGCCATGCCAATATTTCAGACGCTGCCTGATATATAGTATGGTGATAATTTAAACTCGACGCAACATAACCAGTTTTATTCTATTACAAAGTCTTGGATATCCGATGGGAATGACATTAGACATCGACCATTGTTAAGCAACAACCAGTAAGTTAAGCATCAAAGTTCTTATTATGAGAGCACAACAGCTACACGTAGTTATCCAGATTCCACACATTTCCCAGTCGGCGCAATCTTCTCATTCTCATAATAGACGACATTCCTAGCATGGCACAACGGTGACTTTCCGCTCATCACCACCTCCGGCCGTTTGGTGAACTTGAACAACTGACAACTAGTGCCATCGGTCTGAATGGCGTTGCAGCCTTTCACAAACAGGCAAAAGGCGAAGCAAGCATCCGGTCCATTTCTAGACGATGGCGCGGGAGGGTAAGTGGCAACACTCCCCTCTCCATTACCACCGATATTGTGGCTCCTCACGAACGCAAACATGGGTTTGTCGGGGACGTTGAGCTTGAGGGAGTGAGGTCCGCCGCGTTCTGGCTTGCAGCTGCCGCCGGTCGACACCAGTGCGCAGGTACCTTTCCCGGGTTGACCCGAGAACATATGCACGACGGCTTGGCATTTGCTGGGTGTGCATTTGGCGAAGCAGGTGTCCTGATTGTCCTTTCCACTGAGTTGCACAATGGGCAGCAAAAGGTATTCAAGAACACGGCGAAATATTGGCTAGGAAAAAAGTCCTGTCTGACTGGATAATGAACAAAAAATTTGTAGTGTTATAGCACAGAGTGGTGGCAATTAATGCCTGCCGGACATTCTATTAAAGACAACCGGCTATTCTTGTTTCGACGCAAATAAATGGCAGTTTTGTGGGTGAATGTCGACAACTTAAACCAATAAAAGCCTCACTATAAACCCGACTAGCCGCATTAATGAGAATCCCTCGTGAGTCTTTTTATGCTGTTTAATTTAATAAGCTTTAGGCTGATTAATGGGTTTGTATCACATAAACTAGACAATCTGCAGATGTAAAGTAAAGCGGAAACCGGTAAATATTCGCCAGTAATTGATTGCAGATTGATTCCGCATTATAATGAACGCCCATAACCACGAGTCGGCATATGTAGCGCTTCCTCGTTCGACTTGTAATTTGTATTAGAATAGCGCACGATTCAAATTAGAATACATCGGAGACAGAAATCATCCTACAAATTATGCAAGCACACTGTGGCCTTCTGTGGTATGTCAAAATTTAATTTCAGGATTTACGCTGTTCAGTTTGGAATAATTATCGCAAAATCGCAACGAATAGTCAATTAAAAGTAAGACCCAATCGGTTAATTTAATTTTCTACCAGGCTCATCGTGGTGCAAAACTGTCCTTTGCAGCTTATCGAAGTGTACTTATAAGAAACTGCAGGGAACACAAAGCGGTCTATTTTTTTGTAAGAAAACGACTGGCTATTGTTCTGCAGCAAGAATGTAATTTGGAATGCACTGTACTTTTGAGCAGACAATAAATTGCCACGCCGCACAACAAGTTTTATTTTATTAGAGAAACTGTCGGAAACTCAGTGGACATTGAACATGTATGGAAATATTAATCTGCATAGCGCAGGTGAATGCACGGCAGACCCTGGCTGTTACACCGGATGCAATATCCAGATCAGACGCAGTTTCCAGTCGGTGCAATGTCGTCATTCTCGTAAAAGCCCAGCCTCCTCTTGTCGCACACCGGAAACTTCTCTCACCGCCGTCCAGGATCTCGGCCGTCGGACGTTGGGTGGGCAGTGATTGACAACGGGGTCGCGCTGAATGGCGTTACAGCCCAGAAACTGACACAGAGCACAGCACCCATCGTCTCCGGGAGTCCTGGTAGGTGGCATCGGATGGTAAGAGCCAATTGGCTCTTCACTATTACCCTCCACAAAAATATTGTGGTTCTTCTTGATGGAAAACATCTCGGCGGTGGGGACAATAAGCTTGAGGGTGGAAGGACGGACGGCCCGTCGCGGTTCGCATGTGGCGCCGACCGGCATGATTGCGCAGGTGGGTTTTTCGGGATCACTCGAGGGCATGTGCACGACGGCCTGGCAGTCTAGAGTTGTGCATTTTGAGAAGCATTCGGCCTCATCGTCATTGCCATTGAACTCCATAGGCGGCTGACAATTTAGCTCGTATTTTGGTATTATCACCTCTGCAAACAAACGGTTGTAGTCATACTTCACTACTGTATATGCCTGCTGCCCTTGTTTACGGGTGTACGGGGCAGGGTTTAAAACATGGCAATGGCAATTGCCACTGGCAATGCCAGTTGGCTATGGCAATATAGTTTTCATTGCATTTAACAGTCTCACAGCATCAGCTTGTTCGTACCAGTAACTAGTGCTTTACCACAGTGCTGGTAATTATTTGTGCTAATTACTCTTAATTAGTGCTAATTGCGGCATTATATCTAGTTTACAGTACTGCGCCACCGTCTCTGCACAGTATTTTAATAATTAACTTGCTGTTCTGTTTCCTAATTAGTGCTAATTAGCGGTAAAAAATGCTTACTTATAAAGGAACAAGCCAGAAACTGAAAATGACGAACACAGACCACTGTTCCTGCAGATTCTAAGCAAGACAAGCAGGGTTAATCTTTTGGCATTGCCACTGCCATGTTTTAGGCCCTGCCGGTGTACGGGCACCATACCCGCCGACTCGAGTCACTACCCTGAGCAACCCTGTGACGCTGTCTAGGCACATTTTTTCTGACAGCAGATTCAGATTCAGCGTATCAGACTTACCCACATGCAACTCCAAACCCCCCCAAACGTGTCCACCCTGTGGGGTGAAATCGAACCCCCGAAAATACCCCGCGGGCGGTTGCCTATCTGTCAGACTCACAAATATCAAACTGCCCGCCTAAATTCTGACTCCCGGGGGCGGTAGGTCGAAATTTTTTTTATGTCTAAAAATCATGAAAATGGCCTGGTCACCTTATTTTCACTCGTATTTTCCATTACGTTGATGAGTTTGCGACAGAAAAAATTTAATACTGTTCTATGTTACGAAACTAGTTATTATCGGTCTGCAATGCATGATACGTTTCGCATTCAGTCTGTATTGCCACCGAACCACTACTTATAAGCAGACAAGTTCCAATCGTTATATGACTGTGGTTCAGCAGCATCATTAGCAGGTACAAAACAGCTGTGAAAATCCTTTTCCGTATTTTTTGATATCATGTATTGAATTCAGGTCGTACTAGTTGTTGGATCGTGATACTGCTTTTGTTCTTCACACATTTCGAGATAGCTGTCCTGGGCATCGGTGCCATCTCATCGGTGATTTCCCGTGAATAGTTTTGCCCATCGCATGGGCCAATGAAGGCGTTACTGTTAAAACATATCAAGTCTAAAGCTATACTCCTGGCGCTGCCCATACTAAAACGAAGCAAAGTTTTGACCCACCACACGGAAGAGAACGTTTTTCGCTAAAGCTGAGACTCGACGTAAGTCAAGTGACCCGCTTCTACTAACATTATACCTTTAGCGGTACACACTGGGCTCACCACCGCAAGTTTAGCAATGTGAAGAGTAACTACTTCATTTCAACATAGGCACCGCAAGAAACACAGCTTCGAACTGGATACATTCTAACTGTAATGTCTTCATTGGCCCATGCGATGGGCAAAACTATTCACAGGAAAGCACCGATGAAATGGCACCGATGCAAAGGACAATTATCTCGAAATGTGTGCAGAACATAAGCGGCATCACGATCCAACAACTAGTACGACCTGAATTCAATACATGATATCAAAAAATACGGAAAAGGATTTTCACAGCTGTTTTGTACCTGCTAATGATGCTGCTGAACCACAGTCATATAACGATTGGAACTTGTCTGCTTATAAGTAGTGGTCCGGTGGCAATACAGACTGAATGCGAAACGTATCATGCATTGCAGACCGATAATAACTTGTTTCGTAACATAGAACAGTATTAAATTTTTTTGTGTCGCAAACTCATCAACGTAATGGAAAATACGAGTGAAAATAAGGTGACCAGGCCATTTTCATGATTTTTAGACATAAAAAAAATTTCGACCTACCGCCCCCGGGAGTCAGAATTTAGGCGGGCAGTTTGATATTTGTGAGTCTGACAGATAGGCAACCGCCCGCGGGGTATTTTCGGGGGTTCGATTTCACCCCACAGGGTGGACACTTTTGGGGGGGTTTGGAGTTGCATATGGGTAAGTCTGATACGCTGAATCTAAATCTGCTGTCAGAAAAAATGTGCCTAGACAGCGTCACAGGGTTGCTCAGGGTAGTGACTCGAGTCGGCGGGTATGACGGGCACCATAAACTGCCAGAAAACCGGTTACGATTGTTCAGATTTTCAATTGTTACTAGCGTCATATGTCCTGACGGCCGCAAGTCGACTTAAAAGGAAGACAACTTTAATTGTTAACTGTATGCCATTTCTTAGAGACTGTTTCAATTCCATACTTTTATACGCTTAACGCGGAACGGGAGAGTGCATAATTATTATAGTACACGATTCATGTAAAATTTGCAGTGGCAACCGATTGCTTACCGTGTGAATCCTGTGCCCGGCCAACTGCTGCGATGCACAACCAGCCAATAGCTAATGCATAAATGAACGTCATGGTAAAAGGTGGGCTTCGTCAGTATCGGAGTATAGGCAACTCTGGAGGGCAGAATATAGGCTAGTAGTTTCAGGCGGAGATAACAGGCAACTGTCGCCAAGACTGGCTGTCACGGTATCCAGTGCAGTTGCCTCAATCACCCAGAGCGGCTCATTTAGCGACTGCTAAAATAACACCCAACCAAAGAACACGAACGGTAAACCGTAAAGTAACCAAAAACAACTCTTCCAATTTGAAGCCGCAGGAGACGCGGGAAAACGGAAAAGTGCAAACTACATCGGTTGGCAGCTAATTGGCGGCTGCACCAGTTGTTTGTCCTACGATTACAGGGATGCTGAAGCTGTCTACAAGCAAAAACTTGGCAGAGCGGAAGAAAAATCTGAATCGTGAGCAGAGGATCGGTGCTTGGAAGTGGTTAATAGTGCGATGCCATTGGCACTGGGTGCGATGCTTGTCAGAGAAGTGGTCTCTAAGGAGCTTAAAGGAGAGGTAATTGGACTCTATTTAATTCAGAGAGTAAGGTTTAGTTGATTTTTGTTACGTAGCCAAAATAGTGGTGGATTATACAGCACTAGGAGTCTGCATCCCTATCTAACCGTTGTGACTTCCAGTGCACATCGTTGCGGCACTTCACCTTTCCGAAATACACTCTTCGAAAGGAAAATCCCGGAAATGTCGTCACATACCTGAAACATGCATGACTGCAGCACATAGGGTCGATGGTTTGCTCCAGTTTCAGAGTGGTGACAGTCACGAACCGAATGCCTGCCCGTCACCACAGCTGGAAGATGCTGTGCATGTATATATAGACTGATTACGCCGCATTATCCCATTTTTTTCTTCAGTTTTTATACATTTCCGTTGTCGTTTCAACATGCTTAACTTGAAGAGGTTTTTCTTGGCTGCATTGTCACAAAAAACAATTTAAATCCAAACTGTTTCTGAATTGAGGTATAATTTTAACCATATAGCTCCGTGCAGGAAAAGCAGAGACTACGCTAGCAGCGGCGGCCGTTCAGATTGTTGTTCAGAAAATCCGCTGCTAATGGATTGATTCCAAATCAGCATTTTACGATTACCTGAACATTTCTTTCGCAGAAAAACTATTTCTGGTGTAATTTTCATGTGACCCGCAGTTTGTGAGGCCTTCCAAGGGACGGTGGGCAAGGTCAGTGGCGAAATTAGAGGGGGGAGGGGGTGCCGGCACCCATGCTCCCTCCTACCCGGTATGCTGTAGGTTGGTTCCCTGAAATTCAAGAGAAGGGGAGATCCTTCTGTCTGAGTTTCCTGGACCCTCCCTCAAAACCGGTCTAAATTCGCCACTGGGCAATGTCAAGGAGCGGACAAAACGGCGAGCTGATGAGTCCACGGGAGCGGACGCGGTAGATTTAAAAGTGGGACAATAAATCGGTCTGTAGATTCGAGACTATGCCTAGAGCAAATGCTATGCTATATAATTTCACTATCGAATGTTACAGAACTTTGGTTTTTTTTATGGCAACGTAAAAATTCAAATTGGTAAGTTCAGATTGGACTCGCATCACAAATTACAAAACCCGATGACGGTACAGTCTTTTATGCACGCTAACCGGCTCATTCTTTAAGAAATCGACTTGCAGTTGCGCTTCGCTAAGAACATAATGGTGCAGTAAATAAAGCAGCAAGAACATAACATTAAGCCGTATTCCATTACACAAACTCTTGAAAATACAGTGTGGAACTGGCACAGACATCGACAATTGTACAGCACTAGTCTTCGTACACATCAAAGCGCATATGAATGCACAGCAGGTTATCGCCATTTCAGATGCGCTATCCACTCTCAATGCATTTTCCAGTCGTGGCAATCTTCTCGTTCTCGTAATAGATGAGGTTCGTGGGATCGCAGATTGGTGACTTTCCTCTCATCAGAACGTCCGGAGGTTTGGTGTACTGAAATAAGTTCAAATAACGCGCAATGATCGGAACCTACCTGAATGGCATTGCAGCCAAGAGACTGACAAACAGCAAAGCAAGCATCGTAGCCACTCAACGCCGATGGTACTGGATGGTAGAAGGCAACAGTCCCAGGTAAACCCGAACCACCACCAATATTGTGGGTTCTCCTAATAGATACAGGTCCTTGGTGGGGACGTTGAGTCTGAGGGTGTATGGGCCGCGCGCCTGTTCTGGCTTGCAGTTGGAGCCGGCCGGCATCACCGCGCACGTTGGCTTTCCGGGTTGCCCCGCGAACACATGCACGACGGCCTGGCATTTGCCGGGTGTGCATTTAGCGAAGCAGGAGGTCTCGTTATCCTGTCCATTGAACACCAGAGGCTTGTCACAGTTCAAAATGAACTTTGGGATTATAACCGCTGCAAGGAAACAACCAGAATGACAATAAACCGATTTGGAACTGAACGAATTTAGTCTTTCACAGCGTTTTCAAACTATTATGACTGTTTTCTAGAGAAACGAGACAGAAACCTCTAGAGAAAAGCCACAGAAGTAAAACAAACAGAGGCAAACACTTGTGCAAAATTACAGCAGTTTCGTTGAAATTCGCAGTCAGGCTGGTCGAGACCAGGCAGTTCTAAAAATAAAAGGAACAAGCTTGGTCCTTTTAGTTTTAGAGCGTGGGCAGAGCTCTAAAACCGTGTCGACCAATCGCCGCCATGGAGGGATGGCTTGCGAATTTTCGAACTCGGTCTCTAACAACTTTACGACCAAATTTCAGGAGGTTCGTACGAGCGTATTAATGAATTCAAACGCGGTCTGTAATGAAGGCACACACGAGGCGGCATTCGGCCGTATGCAATATTTAGTCGCGTACGGTTCGCATCAGATGCTGTACAGTTGCCGACAGTTTATTGCATAATGCGTGTTGGAACAGACAAAAGACCAACGAGTTCAGTTCCATTAAATACACTTCAGCGGATCACTAATTGCAGGCCATGTTAGAGCTGCAAATCAACGGATCACTCGTTTTTAGAAATCCTGGGGCAAAGATAACTCTTACCTTTCTTTTCCATCGTATTCTTCAAAACATGCGGGCATACTAGATAATTTAAAATTGTGTGAAAATACCACAGAAAGTTTCAAAATTCAACTACAAAAAAGCTTGTGACGTATGGGCGGATGGGAGTAACTCGTATTTCTGGAGCCCATACACTACGACTGGCACGTAGTACTGAATGTCTTCCGTATCACCACTCACCGTTTCGAAACCACAACAAATGCGTAAACTGTGCTTATTTAAAGTGAAATTTATTTTTGATCGTGAAGAGGCAAGAAAGCGTCAAAAGAAACCAATATCAAACAAGGAAGTACGAAAACAACCGAAGAAATAAACCGGTTTTAAACTTTTAATTTCGATGTTCATCATCCGTGTGTTTTTATTTTTTAACAGTTGTTACAGCTTCTGATGCTATTAAATGTAATCTTTTTTTTGTTAACAGATTTCTTTATTAATTTTCTGTGATTTTTAACCCGTGACAACAGTAGAATAAAGCTTGAAAAAGGAGGGAAAAAATGCTGATCGGCCGTAAAGTCTACGTAGAACAGTGGCGCTGGATAGCGTAGCTGGCTGCCAACGTCACTGCACGTTTGGCATTGTTTCCTTAACTACATACAACACTCAGCAAGACTGTTAAATTTTTAATAAAGAGTTCGAAATGTTCGGAACAGAACAGAAAAAGAATTGAGCGTTTCGAATGATTGCGCGATTTCTAAAAATGAGTGATCCGTTGATTTGCAGCTCTAACATGGCCGTCAATTAGTGATCCGCTGAAGTGTGTTTACTGGTAGAGAAAATACTGGAAATTTATTGGTCATTGACCGTACTTAAATAGTTAATTACAGTACAGATTAAACCGCAGGTACGGCACGGCAGGCTCTGCCTGCCGTGCCAGATCAGCCGCACTATCCAGCTAGATCACATGCAATCTCCAATCGGTGCAATTTCTTCATTCTCGTAATAGCCGAAAATCGTCTTATGACAGATCGGAAACCCGTGGCCCATTAGAGCCTCCGCACGTTCGGTGTACTTAAATAATTGGCAGTGAGAGGCGTCACTTTGATGGCGTTGCAGCCCAAAAACTGGCAAATGGCAAAACACGTATCGGGCTCTTGGAGGTCGGAACGGTGGCGGGGGCATGTAGAAGACAGTACTGCTCTGTACATCAACAGTATTGTGGTTCTTCTTGATGGAAAACATCTCCGCGGCGGGTACGATGAGCTTAAGGTTGTATGGACCATTCGCCTGTTCCGGCTTGCAGATGGCGCCGGCCGGCATGATCGCGCAGGTGGGTTTCCCGGGCTCACCGGAGAACATATGCACGACGGCCCGGCAGATTAAGGTTGTACATTGGAGAAGCATTCGGCCTCATGTCATTGCCACTAAACACCAAAGGCTGGTCACAGCTTAGCTTGAAATTTTCGATTATAACCTCTGCAAAGAAGCAGTCAGAGTCATACTTCACTAAAGTATGTGACTGCCACCCTTGTTTGCGGTCATCGTAGACTGCCACAGAACCAGGTACGATTGCTAATCTTCTCAATTGTCCGTTGCTACATAGCGTCATATGTTCACGGTGGTCGGTCTAATGGAATTAAAAGTTGACAGCAAGGAGGAAAAGTGTACTGTACAGTACACGATTCGCGCAGCAGCCGATCGAGGGTTTACCGTGCGATTCCTGTGCAGATGCCGGGCCAACTGCCGCGGTGCACAACAAGCCTAATACATAAAGGAACGCCATAATAAAAGATGCGCTTTGTATGTAAAAGTATGTACAAGAAGTGACGAAGCGCTGCTTCCATGCCAATTTCTGTCTGACTGGACAAAGAAAAGTGCGCGCTTTTATACCCCACAAAATGCAGCGCCTGCTGGAAGGTTTAGGGCTCGAAACTGGTTATAATCAGTATGTATAAATGGCAGCTTTGTGGGTGCGGAAACGGAGTGCTTCTTATGAGCCGGAAAATGTGCATTGTAATCACGATTGGCCGCAGTGATTAAGAACATTTCCATGCTGTACTGTACACTAAGGACCGGATTGATTAATGACTTCTTTGCAGAAGTACTGTGTGGAGGAAACCAGTAATTTCACCACTAATTAATGCAAGCGGATTAGGTAACGACGGTAAGTAATGAATGCACACACGAGTCGGCAAACGTCGTGTACATTAGCTAGTGGCGCACGATTCGCAGCAGATGCTGCATAACTGCCGACAGTTCACTGCATGTGTTTTGGAACAAACAATAGACAGACGTAACCCAAACTTTTATTCCAGCAGAGAAAATGTTGGAAATTTAGTGGACATTGACCGTAGTAAGTATTAACTCTGGCACTGTGAAAAGCGCAGGTGAATGAATTCACGGTAGGCTCTGACTGCTGCCAGGTCGGACGTCCAATCCAGATTACACGCAGTCTCCAGCCGGCGCAATTTCTTCATTGTCGTAAAAGCCGAGCGTGGTCTTATGGCAGACCGGAGACCCAGCGTGCATCATGGCCACCGGGCGTTCGGATAACTTTAATAACTGGCAGTGGGAGGAATCACTCTGAATGGCGTTGCAGCCCAGAAACTGACAAATGGCAAAGCATGCATCGGCTCCTGGCGTCCTGGCCGATGGCACTGGATGGAAAGAGGCAAGAGTCCCGTGTACACTCATACCCCCACCAATGTTGTGGTTCTTGTGGATGGAAAACATTTCCGCGGCGGGGACGATGAGCTTGAGGGTGAAAGGACCATTGGCCTGTTCCGGCGTGCAGACGGCGTCGCCCGGCATGACCGCGCAGGTGCCCTTTCCGGGTTCACCCGAGAACATATGAACGACGGCCCGGCACACTAAGGTTGTGCATTGGGCGAAGCATGCGGCCTCATCGTCGTTGCCGCTGAATTCCAGTGGCGAGTTACATGTTAGCTTGAAATTTGGGATTATAACCTCTGCAAACGAATGAAGCTAAAGCTAGGGTCATACTTCACTACAGAGTTTACGGTGCCACAAAACCAGTTAGGCTTGTTAATATTCTCAGTTGTCATTATAGCGCCATATCTTCACGGTCGCACGTCTAATGAACTCGAAAAGTTTACAGCAAAAAGGACAAGTGCATACAGTACACGATTCGTATGAAGCAGCCGATCGAGTGCTTACCGTGTGATTCCTGTGCAGATGCCGGGCCAACTGCTGCGATGCACAACAAGCCTAATGCAAAAAGTACTGCCATGATAAAAGGCGCTCTTTGTAGTATTACAGTACGTGCAAGAAGTGCCGCTTTAATGAAAATTTTCTGTCTGACTGGACAAGGAAAAACGTGTGGTTTTATACCACAGAAAGGACGGAAGGTTTAGCGCTGAAAACGGGTTGTAGCCGTAAATCAGTGGCAGTTTTATGGGTGCGGAAACTAAACGTCTACAATTAGCCGGATAATTCGCGGCGTCATCCAGACTGGCTGCCTTAATTAAGAAAACTTTGAGTGCATTTTTATGCTGTTTATTGAATTCCGGACTGATTAATGACTTCGTCTCAATTAAGAGAACATAGTTTGGAGAAGTACTGTCTGGAAAAAACCGGTAAATCTGCCATTATTGGCGGTGACTACCTGTCTCGGCGGTGGATATAACCGTACAATCCACTGCGCTGCGGCAGCGTTTACTGTATGTGATAAATGTGTTTTTGTATGTGACAGCTTATGTAACTGTACATAATCGAAATCAAGCAAAGTTAATCGCAATTCTTGTCTGAAGGGTGTGCTGATTCCAGACATACGAGAAAATCTCGCTACGGCAACGCCAGACTGAGAGGAGGACACACTGCCGATTGGAAATGGGGCGTTACGTGGTTTTTATTGTAGTAGCTGCCGTACTGGTAATTGCGTCAACCCAGGCCTGTTTCCTCTGCTAACCAGTCTCATTTTAGGTGGCTGTGAATGGAGCCCCCGCTCAAACAGGTGATCAAATCACCGTTACAACGAAAGTGAAAAACGGGCGAAACGTGACAACAGT
>JAQGAU010001012.1:0-22051 GCA_034698045.1 Paramacrobiotus richtersi | reverse complement strand
CAAACTGCGTCTCCAAGCTGCGTAGCCATGGTTTGCTCTTGAAGTTTGCGCACTGTTTGATTTCGATTTAAATTGTTATATTTTTCAATGATTATTTTTCCGTTAATTGGGTTTTTCTTCCCGAAGGTGTGTCTGTTTTTGACCATTCTTGCTTCGCTGGTTAATCCGTGTTTTTTTAAAATCTTACTTGTTAGCTACATTTTTTTCCAGAATTTATCACATAACAGTAAATTTTTCTGGTAGTAATTTTTTTGGATGGCAGAATTTTTTTCATTTATCTAGTAAAACTAAAAATTTTTTAACCATTGAAATGTGCAATAATTTCACCTTTTTCCGGTTGTCCAGAATCGAGAATTTACCATAATATTTAGAAAAACATATTTTTAAATTTCCTCCGCAAATTTGTCGTTTTCTCTGGAGAAATATTTTTAAGTCTCCGCTCTTTTATTGTTTTCTCGGTATTCTGCAGAAATATTTTAAGTGAAAACTGTAAATTTTTTCCCCAGATGTTGTGAACTGAGAATTTGTCATAATATTTAAAGAATATATTTTTAAATTCCCTCCGCTGATTTATCGTTTTCTCGGCATTATGCAGCAATATTTTACGTCAAAACCGTAAATTTTCTTTTACGCACATGCTTACTGCTTTGCAGCTGGATCCGCGGACGTACCAGGAGATTATACAGCGTTTGAACGCGATTTACGACGATGCCGAGCAGCCGACGTGCGCCACAGCATGGGAGAACTGTATAGGCTGCTGTACCTGCTACTTGGCATTCCTCTTCATGGACAGCCGTTATAACCATGTAAGAAGAGGGCTTTTTCTTGCCAAATGTTGACACATTCCATCAGGAATATATCTTGTTGGTTTATCGTAAAACGATAAAAGCACCGTCATAAAAAGTGCATTTGTTAACGACAGACTGGAAAGACAATGAATTAAATAAAAATAATCGTATTTTAAATAATAATAAGAATAACTATGGTACTAATAAGATTACACTATGGTACAGAAATAAACACATAAGAATAATATGCTTTTCAGTAAACGATTGTTTCGTTATTTAATTTTTTACGGACTTTTCTGTGGTGTCTAAGTGGAAAGACTTAGTAGTCCATGCAGTGAGAATATTTTAGATAAATGTTTAAAAACAAATAAACGTCTCGGAAAGAGAGATCTGTAAAACTTTGTATGCAGTTTCTGGAAAAAATGATTTAAGGTTATTGCTACAGTATTCGGTTAACTGGAAACTGTGTTAACTCATCAGAAATCAACGCACATTGTTTTCTACGGATTAGTATACGTTTTTATGTTCGTTCTATTGCAGTACCTGAAGAAAGGCCGCGCCTACATTACGGAGCAGAATCGCCAACTGTCCAGTCGGGGAATAACATTCGTCGATCCCTACGAACGCGGAATGCGTTTGGTATGTGTCTGTATTATCAAAAACACAGTTTGTAGCATACAATTGACGTAAGATGTCTTTGCTTGTGTAACTTGTGTTTCCAACTGGGAATCCATTGTCTTTCCATGTATGAAATTTTCCGCAATTGTTTTCACTTTTCTACTCTCCTTATCTTGTGTTTTTGGACGGCTTTGAAGTCGAATTTTTATATAATTCATTAATTTAGTTCATCTGTGAATTATTCAAAATAATTAAATGTAATAATTAAAAAAAATTTGGGATTAAAAATTTTTTTCCTGTGGCTTTGCCTTTCCGATTTATGTATCACAGAAAATTAAAATCTTGTATGAGGATCGTGAAATGTGTTTTCCTGTATTAAAGGAAATGACACCAGTGTTTATCGTTGAAAAAATACATTGTAATACGATCCAGTGTTTGTCATTTTCAAACCCATCTTTCGTCATGATGTTCTGATATTTCATACCAATTGTTTCAGATTGAAATTCGCATCAAGTGAAATATCCTCTCGGCTGCTTTTTTCCTATGTGCGTTTGTAATTGTGGATGATTGGTTCCGGTTTGGCTGCTGACCATGAGACAAAGACTTAATACTGTACTAAAATTCCTGTAATAACCGATATGTTTTTATTTCATTAGTCCGAGAGTTTACTGCTTGTTGGTGTTTGTTGTATTGGTGTTTGATGGTCCGTTTTGTGTTTTCGGATTCTGATAATTAAGTTTCCTTCTGCTATGCTACTTTTGTTTTCTGTTTGTACAGTTGAAATCATTTCAAAGATGCTGGAAACTGGACGCTGACTTGGTTTAATAAATGAAGCGAATTTTGAAAAAGGTTGCTGAAACTTGGCAGTAGCGTAATGCGTAAGCACAGGCAGATACGGTATGTGTTTACTGGGATGATTACCGTTATCGAAGTTTCTGAACGCAGTTATAAAACTGGAAACATTAGTTTATCCATTTAGTTTATCCATTAGTTTATCCATCTATTTATACATTTACTTTGGTTTATCCATCTGAAGTTTACCAGGCAGCAGTTACGGCACTAAATTTCTTGCAGTATACATTAAATATATATGCACTCATTAATAATTATTGTAGTTAAATAAATGTTACTTTTTACCCAAATTCTTTCTCCTTGATACATGTGTTTTATCTCGTCTTATCACTAAGTAAATGTGATGTGATGATTCACACCATCAACGTGCAGTTAAATTGCATGGAATGCTTTCGACAATTCATTATACAACACAACAACACTACATCATTATTCGCATTTTTATATTGACACAATTAAAAAAACAACATTGAACAGCCCATCTGGCATACGTAATCTGAATAGCCACGTGAACAGTTAGTTGACAGGGAAGACAACAGTGCAGCATAAAAATTCCCGAAATATTCCGGTGAATATAAATAAAAACGTTTGAAAGTTATTGCATTCGACACTTGCTTCCAGTTGTCTGCGGTCACCGGTAGGCTGTAATGGATCTCAAACGTTAGGTTCAGAATCACTCTTTTTCATCGCCAGAATCCGTTATAGTGTGGTACACCCGACTGCCGAATATCTTGCTGCCCACACGAATCTGCGAGCTGCCCAGTTCAATGGCGTGTTCGAAATCCTCGGACATGCCCATACTCAGTTCCACTTCACTGGGATCCTTGTGCAAATGCTCGCAGAGGGTTTTATGGCATTCGAAGAGGGTCTACAAGACAACCGTTTCCATCAAACATATTTATACGTACTGAAGTGCGCGGGAAAGGCTGTATCAAATACAATCTCTGCGCAGCATAAACAATTATCATAAATCGTAAATTTTTCTCCAAATTAGTAAGAAAACCCTGAAAATGTAATATCTAACTGGTGCGAACACTGCGCAAGACTAACATAAAATGCAAATTACTATTAACGTGAGGGGGATAAAAAGGATGTGAGGTGCTTTAGCAGATTATTCAATATTCATAGAGTACTGAGCGAAAGGAGAGAAGGCGGTCACAGCCACTGGACTACGTCTTATCGTTACTTGTCGATGGTTACAGAATTAGCACACGTTTCGCAAATGACAAGTGATACAATTACAAGTCACACCTTTGAACTGTAGCATCCCTACATTGTTGCATTTCTGTATATCAGCACAAAAATAACTCGCACATTCATAACAACGTACAGTACGGTCTATTAGACTAAATTACGAAAGGGAAAACGGCCTTGCGCATACACATAAAAAAATGTTTAAAACCTTCCAGGACGAATGTAATCTGTGTAATTATTTTAAAAAAAGTTCGCAGCAAAGGTACCGTAACAGCCGATACACATTCATCTCCATCGTCCACTAGCTTACCATGAAATCGGGATTCGGGCGCACATTGGTACTGTGTTCGATGGCGCCGATCGTCATCAGTCCTTTCACATTCAACGAACGACATTTGGCAACGACATGATCCACAGTGGCCATCAGCTGGTCCGGATGGATTCCATGCTTATCTACGGTAAAATTTTCACCACTTTAAAAAAACCACAAACACCGTGTTCAAAATTACAAAGACATTTGGGCAATACGCAGTTTTTTCAACATTATTTTTATAATCTTTCCGGCTACAAACTGCAATGTAAATAGCACAGGAACATGTCCGAGCGGAAAAAAACCCCAAAAAACTCCTTACTGGCTTCTTTGCTAGTATTCACTTCCAGCATCACATCCAGTTTCCGGTCAGGTGTTTTGCGTTTCTCACAGGCCGTGTTTAGGGCGTCGGCAAGTTTAATACCGTCAATCGTTTGCACCACCGTCAAATTCTGCACGCCTGCCAATTGAATAAACATTCAGTTTCATACTCGAAGTTATATACCAAATCTCCTGTAAAAAAATTAATTGTGATTTCTAGAAACACGTCGTGAATGTCATATTTAGGGTACGTTGTTAATTTCACGTTTAGTAAGCTTCAACCACTTTATCAATTTCTAGAGAAGAAGCAGAAGCACCTTTTTAATTCCTGTGATTATTAATAAATTATTATATAATTATTAAATGGTATTTTGATATTAAATTTTTGGTAATTATTCAACTTGCTATTTTAATTAATTTAATTCCGTGTTTTCCGTACAAGAAAGCTTACCCACTATTTTAGACACTTTATTTCGCTGCAGATGTCCGATAAAATGCCAACGGATTTCTGGACAGTCAGCTAGAACCTATAATTCACCAATACAAAGCATTCGCAAATTCGTCTTATCGCGAAAATGTACTAAAACTGGAAGCAGCAATATAAAACATACCTGCGGATCAGAAGCCTTTTGCACCAATTCTTTGACCTGAAAGAAAGAAAACTCAATATGAGGGAATATATTTTCCCATTAATTTATTATTTTAATATAAACTGCTAAAACGAGAGTACTCTTGTACGATACTAAAAGCAACTACAAAAATATAAATCGACGAAGTATCAGCATATTTTTAATCTTTTTAAAAGATTCTTTTCACAACAAAAAATTTAGCAATTTAACAAGCTTTCTGAATACTGGCTACACATTAGCTTACAAAATATTTTCATTATTTAGTAGGGCTTTGCAATACACAGCTACCAGCAAAAAACAACGATACATGACTGAAAAGTGAAAACTCACGTAATTTTCTCCAAAATCCCGTTGTCCTGCTTTGTAAGCTTCCACAATCATTTCCACAGGCTTGGTTTTGCTGACAGCGATCAGCAGCGGTTCCTTGTATCCCTGATGACAGAAACATCCCACCGTGCTTTATTAATCGCAAGTTTTAATCGGAATAAAAGCGGCAAAAAGGGGAAACTCGTACCTGTTTTCTGGTCGCAGCTGCGGACTTCATAAGCTGTCGGATGTTGTTCAGCGCTGCAACGATATCAACTGTTTCTGTGGCCATTTTACGCAACATTCAGAGCTACTAGAAATTAGAAACAGAGTAACCAAAAATCACAGTTTTAGCATAGTTCTACACTCATGAAATTGCAGGCATTAACATTGTTTAACAACAACAACTGCAAAAGTAAATACAAACAGAAATCATAAGAATTGCGAAAAATTCAATCAGCTGGCAAACTGGCATCGATCGGCCCATTCCATTCATCACTTCCGGTCCTGTAAGATTCCATTAAGTAATGGAAATCGGCCAACTGGAAATAGCTTCGATACCGTTTTTTATCGGTTTAATTTGCAAACTGTAACTTGCAGTCTATACCTTTGATCGATAAAATCCTGATTCTCTTTAAAATTTTCATAAATCGAAAAACGAATAAGCTCCTCTATCAGATTACCCGTTATCGACGGTATTAAATCTTAAATACAATATTAAATCGAACTTCGCATTTCCTGCAGTACACGGAATGGAATTCACATTACTGTGGGTATCCACCGGAAATGGAAAGTGCCTGATGCAAATGATCAATATCAGTCTGGAGAAACATTCACAATCAGCTGCACGAGCTACATGCCAATCCATCAATCAAAATCAGAGCCTTGTAATTTGTAATTGGAGTATGATTTGCCCTGCTTGGCGTATGATCGATCCACCTTCATCTTTGGCATAGAAAGTGTCAGATTATCAGGCACTTTAAGGAGACTAGGGGAAAATGAATCCGAATGTGACGCTGACAACGGGCAGTCTGCATCATTCCAACAGCTCGCATAACACGGCTGCATTCGCGTCGCCCGTATGTTCCACGGACTTCTCTTGTTTTCTGTACTGTACGGTTTTATTCCTTTTATTTGTTTTGAAGATGACGGAAGAAACCATTGAGAAGACGTCCCAACGGATACAGTCCAGTATTCGGGATGTGGGAATTATTGCGCGGGAATTACTGAAGGGATCGCGTTCGGAAGAGGTGAGCACGTTGCGCTGTGGTCGTAACTGAATGCTACGTGATGAATTATTGATGGTGCCTGTATTTGTATAATCAGATTCGTTGCTGCGTTTTTTCTCGGCTTCTTTTTCTCCCACCGATATATAGGCCTAACGTGAAGTTAAATAAGAATGCGTTCGAATTTTGTTTTTTATTTTTATTTATTTTTATTTTATTTGGAGACATCTTATGGATTTTTACCTTCTTAAGATGTTGATAATAGTTCTTGTAACATTTCTTCGACATTTTTCTGACTCTGTGATTTTTCCGCGAATTTTCTTGAATTTTAGGTTAATACAATCATTATTTGAATATTTGATTGAATGTTTAGTTGTAATGAAATTATTCGAGTTAATCTTCGTATGAGCAGAATCAACATGAACAGACTTATCACTGGAAATATCGTTAAAATTGCCCGATAATACTACACTGTGAATAGGACGTGTTTGATAGGACATGCTTTTACAGGTGCTAATGAACACCGCGAAACAGTTTGCCGGTATGGAACAGAATATTGAAAGCTGTGCATTGGTAAGCAGGAAAAGCGTTGAACTAGTATTAAATTACCGTGTTTTGTTAAACGATTGTTGAACGCTTGTTTATAGAGTGTCTCCAAGATTGAAGTGATCTCGCAGCAGTTGCAGCTTCAGTAAGTCCAGCCTATGAAAAAGTGTCGGATATCAGATCTGTTCGAATCATTATTTAAAATTCTAATTTCCGCTGTATCTGATTTAATCTTGATTTTGTTTCTTTTTTTCAGCCAGGAATGTATAGAGCAAGCGTAAGTAAATTCGTTCATGGTATTTTTACTGCCTGATAGTTACTAATGAGATTTATGGGAAAATCCCAATGCGACATAAAACAGTAACATCTGTGGACAGTTTGTGCATATGGGAACTGCGTAGTGTAGTGGCTTATACGGTCGGCCGCGTCTTTGTTGATGTGACCTAGCTCGAGCACAAACATGGCAGTAAACTGTATTACGCATTTTGAATTTCCTTTCGAATCTTAATCGTCAGAGACTCAGATGGATTTACATGCACGTTCAGTTTTTTTTACGAATACGGTGTAGATTGGCCAGCATTGAAGATCTGGAATGGAAACTGGCCAAGATCATCGGTACACCCAGTCCACAGTCCGCGCCATCTTCCTCGGTGGTAACGCAGTCGGAGACGCCGAGCACGACGACCGTGGATCCGGATGCATCGTTTGACAGCGGCTCAACGATAACTGAGACTTCGGAGAGAACAGCGCCGCCCGAATGACAGACGCGCGGATATTTCCTTGTTTTACACTAGTAATTCCATTGCTGTATGATTTTTTGATTTCCGGTTTCACTTTTTAGGAGATTAACGATACCAAAGATTTCCGTATTTCAGTTCAGATTGTGTACTTGATTTTTAGTGCAACATCTTCGTAAAATGGTGAAAAGGCACTGAAAACTCAGTGCAAAGTCACTGCAAAACCGGATTTGATTTCCGGCACTTTTTATTAAATTTGCCGCTATACAGATAACCATTGTACGTGATGAAATTGAGCAAATGAAAATCTAGGAACAACAGAATGTCTTGAATCAGGATTACTGTCAACACAAGATTCCGTAAAACTGAGCAATAAACGTTTAGGAGAATTGGTTCAGTCTCGTAACAATTCTTTCTTGGCAATTAAAAAACAATATTTTCTTGCCAACGTGATCAGGTACGCAATCGTCATCCAAACTGGGTAATCATCGAGATTCCAATCGCAATTCACGAATTCACGTAGATTCACTGAAAAACAAAAGAGACGTTTCGGTAAACCGCTAGGCATAAAATTGTGTAAAACAAAATGGCATTTTTAATTCTACCCTGGTTAGTTAATAAGTTACAATAACTAGTATAACAGTACGATATATTGATAATCTGTAATGTTATGGCTTCAGTTTATTATCAGTTTTCCAATAGTTAGGGCTACTCGCAACGATGTATAAAATCATCTTCTGCAGCTTTTTTCGCGGCTAGACATGACTACTGGTATCTGTTTTCCTTATCGTACATAGTGACTACATACCGGGCAAAAAAACACGCCTACCGCAGAAAATTTCACAGCTGTTTTTTTATTATTACGGTCGACTCGAAATCATAAACTTATCACATACGATATTATTACCAGCACTCACGACCAGCAGCAAACAAACACCCATCACTTATACGAACACTTTACGTACCGTACAAAACGGAAACAACTGGCCAGTTAGTATGATAATTTTCTAAGTCGTTACCCAAAGGCGAAAGTGCAGAAAAAGTTCATACCAGAAAACAGCTCAAAACTAAATGGTTCAATCAGGTGCTTATTGTTACTTACTAAATGATTACTAATACGAGTAAGTTTAAATATTGCAAACAAAATTTCAATAACATAAGTACAGCATCTTACCGTGAGCCGTGAGGTACTCTGCACTCCATTTCCCTCCGCACCGATCTCGCCCCATTCAAACACTTCCGCGAATCGTTCCGGTTCTTCAGTCCCTCCTTCAGCGACATTTTGCACTTCTCCAGAACGTACAGGTCGTAGTCCATACTCAACATGCACCCAGGGAATCTGCCACGCGCCCTCCGCGAAAAAGGGCCACATCTCCTGCTTGGGCATTTCCCACTTAGCCAGCGTCTCCGGTGTCATGTCTTCGGGCTGGGCGCCGAACCAGCGGGCTGCATTAATCTTGGCGTCATCGTCCCAATCTTCCCACGTACCTTGAGGACGCCGGAGCAACAAGGACTTCTCGAAAAATTTAATATGGCATTTTTTTACTTGAGAGTCTTCAGACGGCGCTACAGGGACAGTCAACTCGGGAGTATTGTTCTTTTCCGGATGAGAAACGTCTTTTTCGGTAGAATCTGCAGCACTGGCCGCTGTTGATGCTTGAGCACTCGCAGATGGTTCCTGGCGTTGAGAATCGAGATTCGGATCGTTTTTCTTCTTTTTCGATAGCAGACGATCCAAGGCCGTCTGTGCATTGCGTTTCTTCTCAGTAACTTCTGGTGAAGATGCGACGTTATTCAAGGGTGTCAACCGTTCAGTTTCCGCGTTTACTATACGAAGAAGCGCGTCAAGATCGTTCGGTAACTTCGGTTGATCAACAGGTGGCGAATTGTGTGCAGAATTCCTTCCCAGTTTGTCACATTCAGGGGCTGTTTCACTAACTTCAGGGGACGGCTGTTCGGTACTTTTATGCGGTTCCAGTGGAGAAGCTCGCATTCTGGGAAGTGGAATGACGGGAACGATTTTAAATGCGAATTCTTTGTCTGGAGAAACCTTCGCACCAGACTTAGCGAAGAAACCTCCGGGACTAAATCTGAATACAGTCGGTTGGGGACGCGAAATCTTCATATAGCTTTTCCTGCCTACAGGAAGACTCCTCTTCGGCTGCGACGTTGAGCTGGTCGAGGGTCCTGGCAGTGGCACATCGTTCTTCTCGCCATCAGACGCATCACGTCCCTGGTCACGAAGAGGATCGCACGATCCTCGGCTACGGGGATCTAAATCTGGCATAATTCGGTATTGCTGCTTCAGTGATGGATCTCGGAACACGGTAATGAATTGCGGTGGCATTACTGCATACTGGCAGAAAGGTTGTAATCAGCACTACCAGAACACCAGGAAGAAGAAAGAACGATGATAACTGGTGTTTTTACCAAAAAAGCCACAAAATTCAAAAGTGAAATTTTGTCGTGCCAGTGCAGCAATATGGAGAGGCGCAACGAGCGGAGCTGTGCCGGAAGGCGCGGCAGAACCCTCAACATATTGGTTGCATATTGCAATCAGGGTATCCAAATTTTTAATTTCCTTCTGTGTCTTTTTGGGCCAAAGAAACACAGAACTAGAAGGATGTAAGAGATGTATGTTTTTTTGGAGCGGAAGTTACGCGTTTAAGAATTCAGGAGTACACAATAATTGTCTCAGCTTGTCTGTATCATTTGTGTGTCTTTGTTATTATATCATTAAATTTTATACCAGCGAATTTGATTATGGGCTGACTTGTGAGTATTTTTTTTGGAAAATAAAATCGAATATACTTTATAAATACACATTAGATACTTCAAAATTAATATACTTTATTTCCTTAATTTCTGTTTGAAATTTCAGAAACCAGCAGGGATCAGAGACCGCGTCTGAGTTTCACGACTTCTTAGCAAGCGTAAAGACCGCGCTAAAAAAACCCTACCAATTAAATGGTCATATTAATTATTTCAATTCTTGGAATGCAAAAGACAAGTCAAATATCGATTATTCACTTACACCGCAACCACATGTTAAACTGAACGAAATAAATATGCAGCTGCGTAAACATCAAACGGACAGATCAACATGAAGAAAGAACAGAAACAGCTGTCGAATTACTGTCAAGAGATCGACGATAATAAGTAATAACAGAACTGAGCAAGTTTCGAAAATTGGTTCTTTGTGCAGCAATTGCATGAGCGTTAGGAAAACATCAAACAACATATTCTTAAATCTTGTAAATACTGTAAATACTGTGTAATGTCATTGTCAGCATCGGTCCACATCCAGATCGTAACTTCACGCCGGTTCACTGAAAAACAAAAAAATTATAATAATCATTAATCACATGTTCACGTAAACCACAAGTATACTCATCGTACATATGTGAAAAGCACTGTATTTTGTATTGTTGACTGGTGGTTAAACAAGAAACAAGTTACGAAGATTCGAAGAACGTACACATGTCATATCTTCCGTACCGAATAATAATTTAATCGTAAACCAGTTACTAACCAACAAGTGAACAATTATTCCACAATAATTATGTGAAAGAAACAACAGCTTACAAGCCATATTAAACATTTACCCGTTCGACAGGATCATCTTACTTGAACGATTTTCAATTCATTTTTTTAATCATTATTTGTTTAACGAATATGTATGTAAACGTTAACCTTCCCCTGTACACAATAAACATTCATAGTTTATAAACATGTATGTTAATAGTAAAATTTGGTAGAATATTCCACCAGTTATTTAGCAAAACATTATTTACTGGAGCATTCATTTAATGAAGCTCTACTGTACCTTACCTTCCATTTTCACCCCGACGCACCCTCCGCGCTTGTCTCACCCGACGGAATTACTTCCGCCAATCCTCCCGATTCTTCGTTTACTATCTGAGCGACATTTTCGTCCACTCCAAAACGGACAGGTCGCAGTCGATACTCGACATGTATCGACGGCATCTGCCAGGCGCCCTCCGCGAAGAAAGGCCACATCTCATCCCCGGGCATTTCCCATTTGGCCAACGTTTCCGGTGTCAGGTCTTCGGGATGGGCGCCGAACCAGCGGGCCGCATTAATCTTGGAATCATCGTCCCACTCCTTCCACGTCCCTCGGGGACGTTGGATGGATAAAGAATGCTCGAAAAATTCAATATGGCGCTTGGTTCGTTTAGGCGGAGCTTGAGCAACACTGGAAGAGTCTTTTAATTCATTTTCACTAGTTGAAGCTAATTCCTCGCCGTTGGCAGCGTGATTCACAGCAGCACCGTTCGCTAGGGCTACCAGGCGACTGAATGTCCTCTGAGCGTCTCGAACCTTGTTCTGGATAATTGGTGATGCAGACTTTATATTATTCAGCGTCGATGTCGTTTCTCCGTTATTCTGCGAAACGATCAGAACTGTTTCATCCACGGCTGGGGCAGAGTTCGAATTCCCTTCCACACGAGAAACAGGCTCAACGTTTTTTGGAACGTCTTCCAGATTTTCATCAGATTTCCGTTTAGCTGCTCTCACCAGAGCTTGCAATGTAGAGGAAAACGTAGCGCCAGGACTGAGATCTGCTGCGGCTAGCGGGAATGCAGATTCCTTGGATCCAGAAACGAGATTCGTTGTCGACGTTGGGGGAGATGTGGCACTTGTACCCAACGCAGAATCCTTGCGCGGAGAATCTGGTAAAAGATGCTTCGGATACACTTTGACAGCAGCAGGTTGGGAACGCACAGGCATGACGTTCTGAGAGTTTTCCCTGGGTAACTGGGAGCCAGGGTAGACCCGATGAGGATCGCACGATCCACGATTCAGTGGATCTGGAGTGATCCAGGGCTTCCATTGCGGAGGCATTTCTGCCTACTGGCAGAAAGGCCGTTATAAACACACCTTGTACGTTAAAACAGAGGGGAAGAAGGACAAACACAAAGAACTGGATTATTTAGATGGCCGTAAATAAACACATTATACCTATATCAGGTACTTACAAAATTTAAGTAATATCAAACTGATTCAAACACCAAAATCGAAATGGCTTGGCTTGTGACGGTTGTCAACGGACGTGAATGCGGTGTAGCGAGCAGAGCTATGGCGGAAAGGGGCTGCACAGCCAGGTTGATTGGATGTTCTAACGGCAAAGAGATTAAAATTTTGGTGGCTGGTCAGCCCGGATGCAAAAATACAACGGAAAATTACGATTTTCAGACCGGAAGTTACACATTTAAGAGTGCTCAGTTTATGGCACATAAACTTGAAATTATACGAAAGAATACGTGAAGTAACACGTAGAAACTATAGAAATATCAACATTTGGTTGCTTGATAAAAATCAAAAAATATTGAAATCATTCATAGAAGAAAATTAATTATACGGTAGTGGAAATTATGCGTAGTAAAAGACTGAAGCAGTACAGTCCAAAAAAAACGAGGATAAAAGTACTTTGTGTTTTGTAGTAATTGCGAAATATTATTACGTAATTGGGCAAAAATGTGTTCACGACCTTCATTTATATGTGTAATAACATGTATCGACATGCTGTGTGGTTATAAATTTCGGTGACTCTGGTTGATTTTCATAATTCCATGGTGAATTTGCAGAATTATCGACTTATCAACCGAATTATTGACCATTATCGACGACACCGCAAAAGGAAGTACTGTAGACTAGCAGATTATTTTCGTTACTGTCGTTACCAATTTACAGCAAATTAAAGGGCGGATAAATCAGCAGCTACGCAACAGCCACGGATACGTACTAGTATCTGCAATTCTCGAAACTGCGTAGTACAGTGGCTAACCATTACTAGTACTTCTTCAACCAAACGCGTGTAAGCATAACTTCTTTAAATAACGATGTTCATGAACTACGTACGTTATCCAATAAACATTTTTTAGTGCATGCCGTCATTCTAAACTACTCTATGTAGTTTTAAGTAATTATACATAAGAACATTAGCAATTTCATCCTCATTTAGTACAATAACTGATAGAAATCCGCGTTCGCTTTGCACGACTTTGTAGCATATCCGTCAATCAACGAATCTCCGTACAAAAAAGCCGCACAACTGTCAAATTTTAATTCTGCAATGTTAAAACCAAACGGATTGTTGATGTTATAACAAAAGTGTCATTAGAAAATAACAACTGCTGTAAACGAGCAAAGTGAGCAAACAGTATTAAGGCGGAGCAGAACGTCACAATTAATGTCAGAAAATTAACCATAACTATTACACTTGAGCATTTTAATCTTTGAGAAGATACAGTTTTCCCCACAATTGCATGAGCATTAGCAAAATATAAACACCATATCCTCACATCTGTTCAATACTTAGCCATCCAAAAACTGCATCTATCATCGTCATTCCAAATCCAGATCGCGATTTATGCTGATTCACTAGAAAACAAGAAGAAC
Organism: Paramacrobiotus richtersi; assembly: GCA_034698045.1. Taxonomy (NCBI): domain Eukaryota; kingdom Metazoa; phylum Tardigrada; class Eutardigrada; order Parachela; family Macrobiotidae; genus Paramacrobiotus; species Paramacrobiotus richtersi. The sequence continues at coordinate 8,101 of JAQGAU010001012.1, read as the reverse complement.
ACATAAAACATTAGTAGAATACCACTATGCGAAACAGAGAATAACAACGACTATAATAACAAATACTGTCATAATGTCACATCCCTTCATTTTTTTGTAAAGTCTAAAATTACAATACAGCTGCCAATTAATTATTCTAAACTGATTAGAGTCAGCATTATTTCAACAATTTTTAAAAAAATAACCGAAATTGTTTACAGAATCATATTCGAGAACATTATGTTTGCCGTAACGCCGTTCGACCTGTGTTTTTTATCGACATACTACAAACAAAAGGAAACCCTGAAAGAAAAGACTATTTTAACTGCAACCACGGTAATGTAATTTAGGTATTAACCCAAAAATAACCAGCGACCGCTGATAGAGTACTTTTTGTAACGAACGAAAACCAGACAACTGATTAATTAGCCCAGCGCAATTTGAAAATCCTTAATCCAAAACGCAGAACTCGAAGTATCAAAAATATATAAAAGCAGGCAAATTCGAAGGGAGTGAAATACAAGTTAAAGTTAAACAAATTTCATAACTGAAGAAATCAACCTTAAATGAACAGATGAAATCTATTATTAGCCATCGTTTTCATGTTCTATTGTGTCAGTTTTCCTGTAATAATTTAGTACAAATAATCCTGTATTAGTTTTCCTGTCCTATCAGCAATTATTACGAATAAATGTCGAGCAATCATACAGTAGTTAAACAGAACTAAAATTGAAGTAGTTTACTTACTTCTATGCAGTTTACAAAGGTACGCTTTACCTTCCATTTGTCCCGGACGCTCCCTCCGCACTGATCGCGTCCATCTGAAACACTTCCGCAAATCGTTCCGGCTCTTCGCTCTCTGTTTCAGCAACATTTTCCGCCACTCCTAATTGGACAGGTCGCAGTCGATACTCGACATGTATCGACGGCATCTGCCATGCGCCCTCCGCGAAAAAGGGCCACAGCTCCGTCCCGGGCAGTTCCCACTTGGCCAACGTCTCGGGTGTCAGGTCCTCGGGATGGGCGCCGAACCAGCGGGCCACATTAATCTTCCTGTCATCGTCCCACTCCTTCCACGTCCCGCGAGGACGCTGGATGGATAAAGAATCCTCGAGAATCTCGATATGGCGCTTCCGCCGTTTAGGCTGCGGTGTGGTATTACTGGAAGGATCTTTTTCTTTGCAAGAGTCAGTACCACCGTTCACGCTACCGATACTGGAAGTATTTGAAGATGTTGATGCTTTCGCTGATTCTTCGCCGTTGGTAGCGTGATTCGAGGCATCATCCTTCTTTCTTGCTACGAGACGATCGAGCGCAGTCTGGGCGTCGCGAATCTTGTTCTGGAGAATTTGTGATGATGACTCGATTTTATTCAGCGTCGTTGATGCCATTTCTCCATTCTTCGCCTGCGGAACAACCAGAATCGTCTGATCAACACTCGGGGAACCCTGGGCAGGGTTCTCCGCCACGCAAGAACCAGCTTCAACAGTTTTGGGCCCGTTTTCGACAATTTCATCACATTTTCGTTTGGCTGGAATCCCTGGGACCTGAGATGGAGAGAACGAGTTACTCCGCACGCCAAATAACTGGAATGTGGAATCCTTCGCGGTAGAAACCAGATTAACGGCGCGAAATATGGGGTCTTTACCAAACGCAGATTCCTTGAGCGGAGAGGCACTTGGGGCGGGCTGAGCTGGTTCCACTTTGACCGCAGGAGGCGGAGGACGCGGAAATGATGCATTATGAGCGTCTGCCCAAGTTGCATGATACGGTGAACCACGGTATGGAGGGAGATGATGGCGATACGGGAGACGCTGAGGATCGCACCCCTGGTACGTAAACGACCCACGGCGACGTGGATCGGGCATGAGCCAGTGGGGCTTCCATTTCGGTGGCATTTCTGCCTATGGCAGACAGACCCTAAAAATTTTCAACTCTGAGCACAATTTATTTTACAATCATAGCGACAATCTAAGTAGAAAGATAATATATTACTAGAAATATTAATAAAAAATAAAGAATAAAGAGTGAAAAGACTCAAATATTCGACATTTCGATCGATCTTATGCATTTCTAATAGTTGGCTGATGGTTGCCATACGGCGATACGCCATACGTAAGCTGTGTAGCGCGCCGATCTGTGCTGATAAGGGTCTGCAAAATCCACACCACAACTGGGATTTAGGAGGAATTCGGTGCGAAATCAATTAATCGGTGGGATTTCGATAAGATGAACGCGTTGTCGAAAAGGTATCGTCGCATTAGGGACGCCAAAAAAAAACAAAAAAATGCAGATACTGTATTCATACCGGAAAGGCGGAAACGTCAACCTTAAGAAATTAACCCAAATGACGTGCTTCGCTCCTGATTTTACCCGCCGTGGCCTTGTTCGGTCCAGCTCCCAAAATGGCTTGAATATGAAACTGAAAATTTCAGAACAAATGAAAAACTTCGTAATTATTATGGTGTAACTTCTGTGTAATTAAGGCAAAGAATATTACTTTTTTAAGATTTCCTACTTCATGGTACTTATTCATCAAAGTAGTGCGGCATCTGTGTGTACGCCAATACTACTGAAACGGCGGCGGATACTCACTATCAGTGCGTACGTCACTAGCCTTTGGTCACAAAGCTTTAAGCTGGTACATATACAGGACCACAATAATTATGCGCTCACAACCAGAACCACCATGTCCGTCATTTCCACGACATCAAATTTCTGCTGATTTCAGCATTTTTTGTTCGATTTACCCGTACCGTACTGTACAGCATTGGGTAGAAGTACTGTTTTTACGGAAAGTTTTAGTATAATTTGAGTCTGCAGATATTATTATTGAAAAGCGTATTAGTGTTTCAACAGCGGAATGGCCACTAAATCAAGACCAAAGTCTGCTTGCACGACAGACTCGACAAGCAGAAGTCCACCATATCGTTCCTTCTCCGCCGGCGATGTGATCCTCTCCTGCGAACCGTGGGTTTGGGCATTCCAGTGGAACATGTACGGAAAGATCTGTGCATTCTGCTTCACAGAAGGGGAAAGTTTGCGTACCTGTTCGGGATGCAAACTGCATCGGTACTGCAGCGCCATTTGTCAGGTGAGAGCGAACTTCGCATTAGCCTTGATCAAGTAGAGCTGAAGTCTGGTAACTGACAGACTGCGGACTGGAAAGCGGAGCACAAACGGGAATGCGCTCAGCTTAAAGATGTGGCTGCCAGAATCGCCCCGAATGCGTCGGCCCAACAGGACTGCAAAGAACAGTGTTGCGGTGTTCTGGCTGGTTTCGTCAGCGAGATTCTGATGACCAAGTTAGCATGGAAACTCAAGGTACAACAAATCTGTAATCTGTTCAGTGTTCCGTTTGACGTGGACCGTGGTTATGCACGTTTCCCGCTCTCTGTGAAAAAGCTGTATTTCACAGTTATTACTCTCAGGGTAATTAGTTCATGCTGGTGAATACAGCATGGGGATTATCATGTTGTAGGCAAATGTAATGGAAGAGCTGTCCGGATTGGGGAAAAAGTCGCCCTCGGAAATTCTGAGTGTATTTCCACGGAACACAGACACCACCCTGAAAGACAAGACGTACGTCTTTATTTACAAATTACATCATGACTCATGTGGTCAACTGCGTCGAGTTCTCGCGTAGATACCAGTTTTTTGCTTAGGTATCTGATGCATCCGCGAATGCGCGTTATTCGCTCTTCCATATTTGCTGCATTAGCTGCGGAAACAGCAATACCAATTTCCACTTTGGAGGATATGCTGACAATTTTGCAGTTCAACGGTTTCCCAATTTTTGAGCCGGGACCCAAAGAACGTGCAGTGGGTAGCGCTCTCTTTCCACTGGCTCGACACCGCAGTATGACACCGGTCTGCATGGATCTGAACGTCAGCATGGACTTCCGCGGACGAAAACTGGTTCTCCATGCCGTGGAAGATATTCCAAACTATACCGGTTTGGGTGATGTATGTGTATACTTGGACTTTTATGCTGTGGTCAGTTAAATCAACAGTGACGCTAATTTGCAGTTACGGTACAATGAATTCACCGGCTACCAGTTCTGCATGACACGGAATGATCGTCGTGCTTTTTTCGAGAAAGTGTGGTGCCATCCGTGCCAGTGTCGGAAATGCACGGAAGAATATGTAAGAAACATATTGCGTGTAACTTTTTGTTCGGAAGCTGTGGAGCTGATGGCGAAGTGTTCACTTTAGGATGCGGAGCTGAATCCTCTGAAATGCGGCACCACCGGCTGTTTGGAACGTATTCCGAGTGACAATCGCGCTCTTGAACCGTGTCCGCAGTGCGGTGCACTCAACGCTGATCGGCTGAAGACGTTTCAACGCTTTATGGATAAGTACGACAACATTCAGAAAAAGAGGCTCAATGAAGCGCAGGCGTGTATAAAGAAGGCTGACCTTTTGAAAGAAATGGACGCTTCGGGGATACTGCACGGGGATGCTCACATCCGCTATGTCTGTGGATGGAATTACGCCATGGTCCGTACATCTCAGAAGCGATATGAAGAGGGTTGGGAGTTGTTTCGGGATCTCGTCATTTGCATGCGGTAACTACGTCATTCGTGCTTGTTTACATCAACAATATGAAAAAGGATTCGTGTTGTATAATTAGTTTGTCATTTTGATTGCTTTTCATCGTTTAGAAGCTTTCTGAACTGTTAATGCTAATGTTAGTGTTATATTTTTCAGAAAGATTTACCCAAAGTACCACGTCGAACGTGCCCGGTCATTGATTCAAGCTGCGGCCTGTCCAGTGATTGGTCTAAAGGCCATTGTTCGCCACGAGATTTTCATTGAGCCCGCGTCGGAGCGACTGCGTCAGTTATCAATTTACCGGAAGGGCTGTTTGATGGCGCTCAGTTTTTGCCAGGAAGCACGGGATATTTACGCCGAGCTGTGCGGTGAGGAGTCGCCTTTAACGGTTCAGGCGGATCACTTCGTTGCAGATGTGGAACGCTGTACGTGACAATTGCCAACTTCGTGCAATGTACTTCACTGAAGTACCAGTGTTAATGTTCGATGTTTTCCTTTTTTTCTGATGCTGCGTTAGCCTGCGTATATAGGTTTATAACGGAGCTAATTATAAATGCCTACTGTGTATGTTCTAGCACGTCCTGCCCGATAACAGAAACTTTCATCTAACAATAAGGACGGATTGTTCATGGTCCTTTTAGCATTGTAATTTTATTGTGCTGTGCATAGAGTAAAATATTAAATAAGCGATTCTTTTTATTTATTTGGATGTAAACTCGTTTGTGACAAATGGTCTAGTATTCGCATTATGAACGTTGAATGTCCACGGGACTAGTTAAACTCCTGACCAAACAGCTCGAGATGACGTAAATTGCAGTTATATTCAAGTTCCATGACTTAATCACCTCGCCGAACTTCCCATAATTATTATTTTACAGTAGAACACAAACTACACACAACGATTAGCTATCCATATTCCATATATTTCATAGGAGTACATCGAATTCTCGGTAATCCGGTTTTCCTATAGTTGACGAGGAAGAAAAACAACCACTTACATTTATACTTCCACAAAAATAAATAATATGAAGCTGAGTGCTGAGCCTGAACTCGATTCTGCCTTTACGTCAAAGGTCACTCCCTCCCGACCGCACTTCAGAGTCGACAGAATCCCAGTTAAAGACTTCGGCAGTCCGGTTATCTCCTTCCGTACTTTGTAACTTATCCGCCACGATCTCCGACTGGACAGGGCGGAGCCATAGTTCCATACGCACCGACGGCATCTGCCATGCCCCGTCGCCGAAAAACGGCCACATCTCCGCCTCCGGCATCTGCCACTTGGCCACCGTCTCCGGCGTCAGATCTTCCGGATGGGCACCAAACCAGCGGATGGTATTTATCTTGTCGTCGTCATCCCAGTCCTTCCAAACGCCCTGAGGACGACGCAGGACGAGATAGCGATCCATGACTTTGATGTGACGTTTCTTCGCGTCTTTCGAAGATTTGCTGTTCGTATTAGATCCCGCTTTTCCTGAACAGTTACCTCCGGATTCTCGGTTCCCGGTATCGGTGTTATCAAGCTTGGGGATTTTGTACGGCGATCTTTCACATTTCGGAGACGATCTTCCCACGTTAGTGTTTCCGGGCCACTCTTTCCACGCACTTTGCGAGCGGCTGGGAAATTGTGAGTTTCCCGATGCAGGCCGTTTCTTGGCTTCGGCGTGTGGCGTACGATAGGTCACGTTCGATTTCTCTTTGTCCGGATGACCGTTGTCCTTATTGCAGCACGTTCGAGAAGCAGTCGCGCATGCAGAGGTTATTAATTCCTTAGACTTTATACCCTGCGCCTGCATCTGAGGATGCTTGTTAAAGTTATCACGGTGGTACCACGGCAGCGTGGGTTTCTGCATTGCATTTAGTAATAATTCAGTCCGATTCGATTGAGATCCCTGTGCTGCAGCTGTCAGATTGTTCGTCGGAGTATCTTCTGGAACGGATCTCAAAACACTGCCATTTTGACAGGGCACAACCGTCCGGGAGTAACCTGAGGGGTGGTCACTTGCAGCAGTCTTTTTAAGTGGTTGTTGACGCGGCGAACCGGGACTGGGCCGTCTGGGTCGGAACATGTCGGTGCAGGTAGTCTGCGATTCCCGTGGGCTTCAAAGCAGGCACAACGGCTGACCCTGCGGGCAGTGCTTGAGCTAACAGTAAGCAAGTGGTGAGCTGTGTACTAGCTGTGACAGTAATAACAGAACCGAAGCCGAACACAACAAGGGAAAGTTTGGAATGATCGGTCTAAATGATGATAAAATTAATACTAATAACGTTTTTTGGGCCTTTCGATATTGCTGGAAATATATGCGTCTGCGGTCTGTCGGTGCGGATGCGTCAACTGCAAATTATGCACAACCAGGCCTGCACCACACAGTAAAAAAACTCTGATTCAGGCGGCACGTATCGTACAGCGCAGTGGGATAGCTCATTTTGCAGAGAAAAATCTCCTCTATTATATTGACTGTTTCTGTAAATCTGTCCCGAGCTGTCCCAGGGTATCACAAAGCGCGCACTCTACTATACATAGTTGCCAAGCAATCCCGGTAATTCGAACGCTGGAGTTGCATAGGGCCATACTTATAGGCACTGTAAGCTTATAATATTTTTCTGGCTTGTATTGTCATGACTAAACATCCCCCATAGCACTGTTATGGTCAAGAAGCAGAACTTCGTAATGATAATTTTGCTTCATTCAAATTGGCATGGTTGATTTAGTTACTCTGTTGCGTTCCATGCAACGGCAAGTAGATTGTTACGATCCTAAAGGACTCTTCTGAACTGAACTGTCCATGAACTGATAACACATTTCAGCTGAGCTAGTGGATCCTTCAGTGCTACAGATTCTGGAACACGTGAATAAGATCGTGTAATAACTATACGAAATCATGTTCGTAGGAAGGACGAGCATTTTTCTTGGCAATACGACAGTACGAAAACCTAAGGAAACGATCAGTCAGACCATTGCCCGTTAACTTGGTTGCTCTGCTGATGTTGACCTTTGTATAACCACGGCCTCTCACAAAATGTATGCTTCCATGGTTCATCGGAATGCCGGTAGCTGCTCTTCCAAACAAAACCAACAGCTGTTTCCATTTTGATCGTTATCGAACACTCTTGACATTTTTTTGTAGTCTGAGAATCAATAGTGCGGAACGAAGGATCCCAACAGAAGCCATGAAGCACGTAGCATATCGATGTCTTCCAGTCACGTTCGCTCGATACCGCTCCAGCTTTTACTAGCCATTTTCACGTAAACAGTGAGTGCGTATGCAGGCGCACGTACTGTGTATCTCTCTAGCGCAAATTTCTTGTTTTGGTTAAATGCCAGTCGTTTGTTTTGGAAAAGGAAAAAGAGGCTATGTGAACTGCAACGCCAGTCGGACCGTGTACTAGACAAGCTAGGCGCACTAAGCCGTAGATATGCGCATAATAATCTTATGTAGACTTGCTTTGTAATTTCCTGAATAAATTTAACGTTCATTAGTGCTTTTCAAGGATTGCCGAAAGCGATTCATATTCAGCCCGATAACGCGCGGCGGCACGTGCAATAACTGCCCAGAATGTTTAGTCATAA
>JAQGAU010001011.1:0-22051 GCA_034698045.1 Paramacrobiotus richtersi | reverse complement strand
TTTCATGATGAGCAGCTCACTTTCAGATATTTCGCCCATTTGGGTGATTCACGAGAAAACCCGCGTTCTTCCGCATAGCGCTGTTCGGTGTACGGATTACGCAAGATTTGTAATAGATCAGAAATTTCGCTAAAATCATTGCTTTCGGCAGTAGCAATCGCTTGCTGAGCCATCCAGTTTCGTAATATATAAACTGGATTCGTCCTGTTGATCGCAGAAATTCTGTCCAAATCCGTCAATTGCACATCCCGCGAAATTCGCCGGTAGATCGAAATAAAGTCACCCCAATTTTTATGGCGCGATGCTTTTTGTAATGCCCAGGCATGAACTGGAATTTTCCAAACACTGTTTTCCAAAATGAAAGAATTCAGCTGCCGGAATGACGCAGAAAAATCGGAGCCGGTCTCTGATAAAATATCCAGAAAAATTCCAATAAGCTTTGGATTATCCGGATGATCTCGGAGAATACCGAATTTTTTGGAAAACTCTCGAACATATGACCGCTGAAATCTTTTCCAGTAGTGTCCAAGTGCACTGCCTAATTGTTCTCGTAACTCCACTTGATGTACTAAAGGTCGAATCGCTTCCCGAAGTTTATCAAGATTATAATAACCAACATCCGGCTGTTTTCTATATGCATACCGTCCCTCCTCATCAGAAGAATTTGGAACAAAATTTGGATCATACGTATCCAAAAATCCGAACGGTCCGTAATCGATAGTGATGGATAAAAGACTAAAATTGTCTGTATTGCATACGCCATGCGTGAATCCAACAGCCTGCCATTTGGCGATCAGATCCGCGGTGTGGTTGACAATAATACCAAACAGCTCCACATAGTCCTTTTCTCCATATTCCTTTCTGGTGATGTACATCTCGAAATGATGCTGCATGACAAATTCCACTAACTGCTTCAGCTCATTGAATTCACCACTCTTCGCCAGAATCTCTAACGAACCGAAACGAAACCACGACGGTGCTAAGCGGAGTACTACAGCTGCTCGTTCGGTTTTCATATGGCCATCATAAAATTGATCGCGATACACGGGATCATCGCTAACCACTAACGATGCAGCCCGGGATGTCGGTATACCGAGATGAAACATGGCTTCACTGGCCAGGAATTCCCTCACAGAACTCCGAATGACGGCACGTCCATCGCCAGCACGGCTGTACGGAGTCTTTCCACTGCCTTTCAGCTGCAATTCCCAGTGCTTGCCGTTTCTATTGACATACTCCCCCAGTAAGATAGCCCGGCCATCTCCCAGCTGATTAGCCCACGAGCCGAACTGATGACCACCGTAGCGATGCGCCAGCGGAACACTGCCGTCGCGAACCCTGTTGCCACTCGCAAAATCCAAGAACGATACGGATTCAGCCGCAGCGTCGGGATGCAAGTCGAGTATGTTGGATAGAACATCGCGAGATAATGCGGCAAGTCTCCGGTGGGTTTTGAGAGGGGTGGGGGATGTTTTGGAGAATACGACGCGAGGAATGAACTTCTGGGTTTTTATTAAAGAATCCGTTGGCAGATTCAGCAGTAAAAATGAATTAAATTCCCACTTGTCGAAGGGCTTTTTAGAGGCATCACACCTGTAAACAACATGAAAACATGGCTACAACTGCAGCCGATAAAGTAATCGAAGTATTGTGGCAGGCGACGGGCGCTTCCAGAACTACGTACTTCGAAATATAGCCTGCACATAGTAAACATAAGAGAAACTGTGCCTAATTTATACCGCTACTGCGAATATAAATGCAGTTGTGCAGTTAGATCTCAGACCTGGATTTCTCCGGATTCGTAAGTACCACTGATAGGAAGATATCAGCAAACGATTTTGCCACGGATATGGAAAAAATTTCTAGTAGGAACGCCAAGATCAGCCATTTCATGATTCAGCCAAATGTTAACATTAACAGGCAAAAATTTAGAAATAATAATGTGTGTCTTGTATTTCACAAAACCAAGAACTCGAAAGTAAAATCCGCATGAGTTACGTATACAACGATCGAAAATAATAACGTTTATTGGTCTTTCTGGAAGACTCATCCAGAAAAAAAAACGCCGCATTATTATTGTCGTCGTACTGTGTCCAACTGCCCAAGGCGGTTGCACTTTACATTGAAATCAATGCCGTCCGAGGCGGTACGCTATTTACCTTGCCATGGAAATTCGAAAGCATCCGAATCTTCGTCTGCTAGAGGAAAAAATCCACCAATTAAATTAAAATTTGTCAGGTTTTGGATTTCTGGCTTTGTCTTTTTTAATGAAATCATGGTTTCTGTAATATCCATTGCATTTTTCGCTTTTAATGTTTTATGTCACTGTGCTGGTATTTACTGATGTTTCCAACTTATTTTGCTGATTGTGATGGTCATGTTCAGCCATCCGCTGATGGAAATGAATGAAAGCAGTGAAATGGCTACGTCAGCACCTTGGACCAAGCTATTCCGCGGGAAGCGCAAAGACGCCTGCGACACCAGTCCGCCCCCATCGGCTAAACGTGTGCGCCCCGAGACGGCCCGCGATGAACAGGCGAAAAGCACGGTGGGCAGCCACAAGAAAGCGCTGCAGGCGTGGAAGGACAACTGGAGTTCGCCGCGACGCTGGAAGCTGTGCCGGGGCAGTCGGGGATCATGGCGGGCCGGGGATGGCGGGCCGGAATGGGAGGCGGGCATCAAGCCGCTCAAGATAAACTTCGACCTGCACCCGGAGCAGCTGCCGCCGCCGGGGGGACCACCCAGCAGCTCCCCCGGGGGAATGGGGAAGGGGGAGAAACGCGCGGGACCGGAAATCCCTCTTCTTTACCAGTTCAAAGGGAAGCAGAAGCCTGGATATATGGTCGACCAGCGCGGATTCACTTTTGTCGAAGAATGCATCGATTTTATCGAAAGTGAAGGACTGAATACAAAGGGATTGTTCCGTGTGGAGGGTGTAAGTTCCAAGGTTTCCCGATTGTTGGAAGCGTTTTTTGAAGATGCATCGCCTGCACCGAACCTTGTGGACCAGCCCGACGTGAACATCCGGACGGTGACCAGCGCACTGAAAACGTATTTCCGATTACTGTCCGAACCCTTAATTGCCTTTCGCCTGCATAAAGACCTGGTGGCTGCTGTCAAAAGTGAGGATAAAAGCCGACGTGTCAAGACGGTTTGGACGCTGATACGTCGGCTGCCGGCCGACAATTTCCGGATGCTGAGCCTGATTATTCGACATTTAGTCAATGTGGCTGGTCACGCGGTCACGAACGAGATGACCGTGGCCAATTTGGCAGTCTGTTTCGGTCCGACGTTGTTGCGACAGCAGGAGGAGCGCGCCGGGGCGGTGGACGTGGTTGTGGATGATGTCAAGTTCCGCAACATGGTGGTTGAGCTTCTCATCGACAACTACGGGTACCATGTCGAAATGGCTTAATTCCCGGAACCTACGTTGGAAATCCCACCCGCATCGTTCTAAAATCAGCATTACTTTACGAACGAGCAACTTCTTATCTGCTTATTATCCGAGGGCTTTTTTTAGTTTTTAGTTTTTGATCTCTTGCCAGTCTGTCTTTTCGTTAGCGACGTGTACAGTATTGCTCGCATACACGAATATTTGGTCGTTTTTCTGTGATTGGATAAAAGTTTTATAGAGCGGTTTGAGAAAAATTGTCGGCTTTCTGCAAAGACATTAATCTTTATTGCAAGAATTGTCGGCATTAAATTATGTGGCCGTACCTTACTGTATTGCACTGCCGAAGACATCCCGAACAGATAAAGAAACGAGTTGTCAAGTAAATAAAACATGGTCTATGAAAAAACTGTTAAAGACAGATTACATAATTATGATGAATTGATGATCGTTTGGAAATTTAGTACGTCGAGTCTGCGAGAAATTCATCGATTATCAATACTACCACAATGAAACAATGCGATCCACCGCTTTCCGCACACTAGCGGATTTCTGGACAAATTCATACCATCTTGCAGAATTATATCGTCGTAGAAAATCCCTTTACGGCTTATTACAGCTATTCAATTATTAATTGCGATCTTGTTAGTTGTAATCAGCATCTCCACACAAATTAATACAGAAACATCTGAAATACTTTCATTTCTTATTAAGATCTATTCATCAGGCAGTCAGCTAGATACCATTTGTTCAACGCACACGATCCATAAGGCCATGCAAATCGACTAAAAAAAGCAAGCTGTAGAAGAAAAAGGTTTCAGGCGCCGTGGAATGTGGGATACAGTCACCCTTACAAATTCACAACGATGGCTTCACTAGAGCACCATAATGTACCACCATAAGATTCACGAATAAAAATGCAACAACAAGAGCGTCAGAGACGAAGAGATTTACAAGCGACAACCTGAGGAAATAAAAACAATAGGAAGAAAATTCGAGAGATACACTGCAGAAGTAGGAAAGTTCATTCCCCAACGTCAAGCGCTCATCAGATTCTTGATGAAGTCTTCGTAGTTGATATTCCCATTACTGTCTTCGTGTCCACTAATAAGATCCTTAAATTCATCTTCCGTCAGCTTGTCTCCCAATGTGGTCAATAAATGGCGCAATTCCGAGGTTTTGATAAGGCCATTCCCCTCAGTGTCAAAGTGACGCAGTCCTACAAAAAAAGAATATATTATTTCACGGTTTTTCACCCGTAAAATCCCTACTTCGGAGTGCATCAACTTACAAGCTAAAGGACACAGCTAAATACAGCAAATTATCAATGAGCCCCAGTTTTTGTTAAAAAATTCTGGAAATCATCATACTAGGTAATCTGAATTGGTCCTTTTATGACTACTGCTAATCATCTACAGCTCAGTCTGTTTCTTTCGGAAGCAACATCATTTAATTGTTCATCTTTGATAATCTGCTAATATATTAAACTTATCCGGAAATCAAGAAATAACTAGAAGTAAGTTAGATCCCACTCATTCATCATCATTAAAATGTGATACAGCTGAATCGCTGATGACTGATTATAAGAGAAAGACAATTGGTACGCTTGACTATAAACGGTTAATAATTAACGTTATTATTGTGCCCATTTTTAGCTCAAATTAAACCATTATATTTATATAAATGAGCAAACTCTTAATTCGCTTTCTGTGTCTTCAGGAACCTGCCACTCTCGAACAGTAAATTAGTCAAAAGTGAATTAAATAGCCACTAATTAACTAATACATACTAATATCTAATAGTTACACTCCTGCGAAGTAGATCCAAGTCTGTTGTGAGACCTACATCACTTGATTCACTTCTAAGTTCTTCTATACGAATCAGACATCCTGAACGAAACCAAAGGGAAAAATCATCCAGCTGTCACCAAAGGTCGGAAGCGAAAGCGCAGGTCCACAGCCACTGTGTGATTGTTTACTCGTACTGTAAATCTAAATCTCACATTCCAGTCCTTCGTACGTCAAATTACGGTCAGTGTTCAAGGTCATATCAATGTGCCTCAAAAATTACGCAAACCGTATTTCTCAAGGTATGTTGTACCTTCAATAAATCCGTCGTAGGAGTATGGTTCTTTGGAACGGGAGAATTCGTGCAGAATTGGTAGGAAAACGTCGAAGCTAATCCTTTGGTCAGGCTTGTACTGCTGCTGATATTTCCGTACTTCGGCCTCGGTTGGATTTTGTCCCAAAGCTCTAAGAACCTCTCCGAGCTGACCTGCGAAAATTTTACCGTCTCCTTTGTTGTCAAACAAGGAAAACGCCTCCTGAAAATCCGCAATTTGCTGCTCGTTGAAAGTCTGCTGCGCAACCATGGTTTTACACTTCTAGCCTCGACTCCCGAACAATGTACTGGTTCAGATTATAAAAAAAACGATAAACTCTATTAGAGAGCACAAACTCGGATGGGCTGTTGACAAGTACTGAAAAGCTCGAACGAAATATTAGACGATCTGCTGCTGAAATAATAGTGACTGTAAAATATCAATGGTACCAACGTTTTTCTTATTCGGCTGATCCGACCATCCGAATTAAAGCAAAATGGAGCCGATCGTGATAAAATCCAAAGCAAACAGTACGTCGTAACACACGGTGCGAAAGCCCTGACTCACAAACGAGGCACTGCTTTGTGAACATCGCGCTGAAGTGATGAGTCACCCATCCACGGGATTCCAACTTTCGATTTCCATTGTACTTAAACGATGCAAAGGCGCCGCAGCACGTCATTCAATGCCATCAGAAAACAAATTGCCACAATAATAATGACAGTATTTCGATTATAGTTACGAATTATTCCAATTAAAACAAGTTTCATAAACTCAAACGGTTGCTTCTGCAGATCAGCATCGATTTCGCCACTAAAAATTAAAGCAAATGCTACAAGCTGATAACTTGAAAAATTTTTTCATCCTCTGTACTGTTATAAAGTAAAAAATTGCTCTGTATTTATAGGTTTTTCTATTTTGCTCGTAAAGGTCGTATATTTATGCGAATAGTATATGACAGTAACTGTCATTGTAATGGTTGTTCAGTAGAAGTAGTGCTACCTAATGGAATTCGCGTTCATTTTTGCACTCTGATTTCAACAATATTAATTAATATCTCAACAACTCTGCGAAACAAAAGACAGTACAGAGTTAAAAACAGCATTGCCTACATTACATACCATAATAATATACAAAATATAAATGCTACATATAAACAGCAGCAGAAAGTAAAGCGAACATGTAATTTAACCGCTCTCCGCATTGTGCTCGTCCGGCATATTTTGCAGTGCGCAGTACGCCCGTATGCGGACCGTGCAAAATGAATTGTTTGCACGGTCCGTACATGCAAACAAATATCCCTGAATGTTGCGAAAAATTAGGGAATACTCCGGGTCGTATGTACCGCAAATAACCGTTATTTCAGGAATGGCAGACTCTCTGGAGATGCGTTTGCCAACCGCGATATAAAGCGGTCCCGATCGCATTTTAGCGCCGCCACTAGTTCCAGTTTGGCCAATCCTTGACAAAGGAACATACGCCGTTGCGACAGTCTGCGCCAGAGTTTACGAGATTTTGGAATTTCCACAACAACTTCCGTTATCGGGATTCTAATCGGGGCCTGCAACAGCAATAACAACGTTGATTCCCGCTACATAGTTTACCGACACACAGTAGTCGACGCATCAGCACCTAACAAACCATATAAGTGTAAATATTACCCGTTTCACTGTACGTAGTCACTACGTATCGTACACGAAAGGATTCACGATGCTTCCAATATTATTACGTACTGTATAATCATTAACTCCACGATCCAGTAACGATAAACTGATGATACCAAACACGAATATGTACTGATTACTAAGTATTAATATGGAACAGTAAGATGTGCAAACTATTCATGCTTCTTTCTGTCGAGGTCATGCCATGCACTGATTCAGATAATGCAACTGAAATTTAAAACAGACCGCTTACCATATTGAGAAATTTGTAAGTAATCTTCAAATACTCTGGCTCGAAGTGCAGGACAACACGGTTCTTAGTTCGAGGCTCACTGGACGACACCAACCACCTGTACAACAATCGAACACATATGAGTACAGATTTCGAGAACTCATACTCGTATTACACACCACCAATCAAGGACTTCGGCGTCAGGATCGACCGGCAGTAATACCAAACTTGGCATGGCTAAAAAATGCGAATTAATTAACCAAAAACCCACAAAGGTTAAGCTAGCGAATGTGCTTTTATCTATCCGTATGAAACAAATCTATACACATACCCGCATTCAAGGCTGTGGATTCTTTGGATACAACTTCCTGTAATGTATGAACTTTTTTAACTTATTAAATCATAAATGCTTTAAGTAGATGGAAAAAAGCGATCTTACCTGAACTTTTGGAGTATCATACCCGGACAACGGTTTCACATCAACTAATGGAGACACCGGAAGTGCCGGTGGAACCGCTTCGAGCTTGCTTGGTTGGATCACCCGTAAGCTACTGCCAAATCCATTGTTCTCAGTACTCAGCGATTCAAAGTTTTCATAGGCATGTGATGACTGGAACTCTTCTACAGCGGATTCACGGACAATATGACCTATTACATCATCCACAACAGCTTCCTTTTCTTCGTGGCTGATAAAGTGCTATAATATACAGACATATGGCTGATGAACTTGTTACTCGAGAAACATTAAACATAACAAACACTATCAATTATACCTTTTCGACTGTTTGTGTGTGAACAACATGTTCGTCTTCGTAATCATCGGAAGTGGTGATACGTGTGATGGATGTGCATGTGTTGGGACCATCCACAGAATAAACGCAACATTCCGAGTAAATCGTCCCGTCTTCGGGATCCGTAATGGTGCGAGTCGTCACCGTACATTCCGGTTCCGGAGTGTTTTGTGGTGTACCACCATCTGGTAGATTGCTCACAGAGTCGATTATAGATTGCAGCTCCTTGGCCGCTAACTGGTCCAGTCTGTCATTCTCATCTGTTGCCGAGTACTGGTGAAGTCCATAACTAGGAACAGACTGGGTTCCACCCGGTTTTCGATTCCAAGAGCGTTCTGTTAAAACAGGATCGAACTGATTGTTAGTCGTTTCCGGTGCAGTGTGATGATTTGTAATTACTCGATTTCACGAGAATAAGTGATACATTGCTAGACGTAAAGAATTAAAAAAATCAAAGATTAAATAACCCAGAAAAATACGCAAAATTTCGCACCACATGCATTTATTCTTGGGAATGACGATTCGAAATCGTGCATTCATGCTGCAGAGATCCCGGGAATACCTGCGCAACAAAATCATCTATAGAAGTACCGACGATTTTATTACGCAACTGTTCCCTGTGGTTTGTCCTAATCCTCATATAATCATGCGTACTGCGAAAAGCTTAAAAATGTATTTAACACGGTCGAATCTTTTTTTCCTGCGAATACGTTCTCTAATATTTTTACTAATCCAGGTTTCATTAATCAACAGCAAACTGCAAAACTGATGGATGTTTACAGAGGTCATGGCACATCAATTCTGTATTGCGAACATAAGTACCTGGTGAGTGTTCCGACTTTTTGGGGGCATAGCGCTCTTCAAAAGATCGAATAAGAAACGATGCTTTATGCGACTCATCTCCAGATTGCAAATCAGAATGATCTACACAAAAATCACAATATTACTGATACTTTGAAAGTACTCAGAAGAACAGTAGACGACAGTATGCGACCTGGGTTCATACCTCCAGCCAGCGCTTTCAGCGGAGGCTCAACGCCTACTTCACCGGATGCCATCTCTTTGATCACTACTCGAATTCTGCAGGAAACGGATGTGAAAAAAACCTGTTTTCGATTGATTGGGCAGTTTTAGCAAGCACTGAAATTTGTTTCTGATGCTGGACTGCAGACCAGTAAGGAAAAAAGCTTGGGTCTCACCACGCGAATGTGAACCGTGGCTTAGCAACTAACGTTCGATTCGCAAAGACGCTTCTGGTTTGCAACATCGTTCTGACGAACTAATCCATGAATCCCACTGTCCCACAAAGCAACGCATATGAAAGCTTGAACTGCACGACAATGCGCAGAATTTTTCGGTGAGACTACTACAGTAGTAGTACTACTGCCACGAGTTTCTCGCCATAAATTGCAGTCGCCGCAAATTTTGTGTCGCTTACTACCAGAGCGGGCCACAACGACGCGTAGAATGAAGTTGAAGCCATACAGGTACTGCAACTTAATATTTTCGAAATTAGGAAGCCACATTTTGATCTTAAAATCTCGTGGCATTATGCGATAACGACTTGTTTTATGAATTTAAGCGACCGAAGAAGATAAACGAGCGGCGGAAACATGATATGTGCAAAAGATATTCAAATCAAAACAATCACATAAGAATTTATCACAAAAAATCGAAATTCATTGTCGGCAGACAATAAGTAAACATGTAAAGAAAAATGTTTTGTTTTTCTCTGGTTCTCAGAACCGATTGAATATAAGTACAAAAACATATTAAGTAAGGCATAGGGGATAAATCAGTGAATCCATCTTTATTCTCTGCAGACTGCAGTGAACAGACCAATTACATTTGGATTAACAATTAAAACTGGCATACATACGAACGACATCGAGTATTCAATCAAAATAATCTTCAATATCAACATCAGGATTGAGCAGATCTTCACCGTAGGGCGTAACATCGGTACCATTAAGTATTAAATTTTCGAAAGTTTCCTCGAGATCGCTGTCACCAATGAGCACTGCTCCTTGAATTTTTCCATTTTTAACGATAATCTTTATGTATTCCTCTCCGATAGTCATTCGGAGTAAAATTTCATATTCATCATCCAAGCGCTGACCATTGAACAAACCCAATAATACAACCTAGAAGTCCAGAAGTTCGCAAATAAAGATCAATACCTACGGCAGTATCTGAAGGTCACAAAACAAGCCCATAATTAGGACGAAAGGTAGTCTTTTTTGAAATATGAAGCACTAAGACTATCAATACTGACTTTGTTAACTTTAAAAACATGCATACAGCCAGTTCACTGCAATTAAGCGTTATTGCTGCGAAAACTGAGTGGCCAGGAGTGCAGCAGAATGAATCTTACCTTGAATCCAAAGAATTTTGTTATGTGGGCAAACATCTCGAAAGCGAAATCCAAATGCACAGATTCATTCTTTGTCTTGGCTACCATGCACTTCGCTGCATAAGAGCCCATTTGTCTTGCCTGAGTCCATAATCGCATCTACGAAACAAATCTATTTTACACAAATATTTTTTCCATCCGAATTTGTGTGAAGCACCTGGTGTACAATTTAAGATACCTGTCAACATTACGAATACAATTGCAAATTATGTTTCTCGCCTATGCTTTAACTGGCAAATGTTGTTTCCATAACTAGACACCTATAACACAGATACCTGCATCCACTGTGGAGATGGTTCCCACGCTGCTGTACAGGCATCTCCGGCGACAAAAACATCTTCCAAAACGCTTTCCATATTGTCTTTCACTTTTATGCCGCCATCCACAGCAAAACCTTCATCTGGAATACATCCGCGAATAACATCCACATTAGGTACCACACCGGTCGCACTGACAACGAAATCACAGCCAATAATCTTCCCATTTGTCAACTGGGTGTACACAGGATATTTTCCATTTTCCCATGCTTCCGTGCTCCTTTCTCGGCATTCCTCGGGAGTAAGGATAGTCTCAACTTCACATTCATACTCAATTTGCAATGAACCAGTCGTATCTGATTTTCCACTCATTAAAACATTTCCTGCCCAATCAGGTCCTAATGCGCTGCCCAAGGTCGAAGCGGACGATAAGGAAGAGGAATCGGTGTATTTTAGCCGCTTAGATGGCTTAAGAGAATGTTTATTTTTCTCGGGATGTATCCGTTTTGCATCCCAGGATTTCAGGAAAAATTCGGCCGCACCTGCATCCACGAATGTCGCACTGATGGATCTGTGTTTCACCACCCACACCACCTCAATATTCTCCAGCTCGGAGACCATTTCTGTTGCGATTCCACCGTTACCGACAATAACGATCCGTACGGCATTATGTAGACGCTTCTGCAACTCCTGTAGAATTCAAAGACAAATTAATGAACTTATGCATCGAAAATTCGCGAAAGAATTCTAACATATATTACATGCCTGTACTGTTTCGGTGTCGCGGATTCCGATGACAAACGGGTTATTCTCACTAACAAGCTGCAAACAGAACAAGCTATCACCAAAAACAGCATCAAAAATCAAAACCAATTTGCAACCACCTTAGGTTTTCCTCCTGTACATAGGCAGAGTTTCCCATACTTAAGAACAACGCCGGATGCAAGGCGGACAGTCTGTAAAGTCATGGTATTTACAAATCGAATTTCTACAAATTCGACTCACTTGTCAGCAGAGCAATACTTACGTGATCACCGGGGGAAACAGCAACGATTTCGCCCGTAATGATTTCGACATTCCCAATATGGTGGCCAATTCCATCTACAGAATGCTCTTCGACGTCAAATTCCTCCAAAACTTTTGTCAACTAAAAAAATTGAAATTATTCCTGTACGACGCTGCGAAAAGCATAAACTTAAAAATCCTCGAACAGCGTGTCACAAAAGTTAAAAAACTCTGTTATATATGAAGAAATTATTTCGGACCTGCTTAAATCTTGTCGCGACTTTAACGACAGGCGATGCAGAAATCAAAATCGATTTCGATTGCGGGACCAACGCCGATAACTGCAACGATGTTTGCAATTAGAACGCGCCACATAAGTACATGCAACAACTTACAAGTTTCAAGAAGAAATGTCCGATTCAAAAACAAAAGCTGAGGAACTCACGGTTTCAGCACAGGAAACTCCCGCAATTCCGCCGCCAACGATAATATAATCATGAAACATAATGCAACTGCCGTCATTCATGCCAGGAAACAACGCGCAATCCTAACAATGTAAACCAACCGATGCCGGAAACAAAAAATAGCAAAACAAATGAATGTCTCCAGTGTCTTCCCAAACTCTCAAAGAGTAACTTAAAATAAAAGACCCTCGAGTGAACTACACAAACGCCACTGGAGGCAGCTCTCAGTGTTGGCTATCTAATCTAGCTTTAGCGGCCTTTCCGTGGGTGGCTGCATATGCGAGTTATCACGTACTGGATTATGACATGAAACTGTAAGTAGACAAAATTAACAAAAATTAAAATATTTACTATCAGAAAGCTATGAGTCTAACGTTCATGAGTCAGTACATATATGTTTACAGTTACAGTAGCTGTACTTCAGAAGTACTGATGGTTGTTTAGTAGTTAACATTAATGTTGGGATTCTATGTTGTTTGTTTCGCGCCCTATGAAAATTTTATTGGATGAAAACGGAAGTAGGTTAAGCAGCTCTACCAAATGCAATATGGCTATATAACCGGCAGGTCCACCAAAACTACCGTTCAGTTGACTTTTTCTTGAGCTAATATTTTTCGGCAACTCTCAAACAAGCAACATAATAATCGGTAAGAAAAACAATTTTTCTTAAATCATTTACCACCATTCCAAATTCTGCACTCAGGATCTCAGCAGTGCAGGCGCATTGCGCATTAGGTACATTGTAAACACACTAGGAGCCGGTCCCCGCTGTATCCAAGTCAGCATAATGCATTAATTTTTTTAAGGTAACCATAAACAACGGTAACCATAAACAACGAAATTCAAACCAAGCGAAATACAGTCAATAAGTCGCAGGGTACTCATTGAAGTCTGTGTCCGCTTCCGTGGCTGTCAACAAAATTAAAAGCCTATTAAGCTCCTTGACCTTTCCCAGCACACTTGATTTGAGATCACCATACGAAGCTGTCGCTGACAAGTCCGCGATAACTGAAAACACATATCCGTAAACTGATACGAATGTTTTCCCAGTATTAACGTTTTTCAGAAAGCAACCAAGCTGCACATCGACAACTGTACAGTAGCATATCTCATACATAATTTGGTAAATACAGTCCTCAAACGGACAAGTTGGTAAAAAAATTTGTGATCATTACTTGTATTCGTGCACAGTACATATGCATGCTATGACTGACAATTTCCTGCGCCATTTGATATAATAAGTTTTTCAGCGCAAATTTTACAAAATAAAGGATTCACCCATACCTTCTTGAAGATCAAAAGATCTCGCTTCGACCTTCTGCAGCTGAGTTTCCAGGTTAACGATCTACTCGAACACAACAACATAGGTTACAAACATCAATAATGGACAGACGTCGAGGGCATTCGAGATTAACTAACAATAAGTCCGCAACATATCCCATTCTGAAAATTTGAAATTCATACCTTGCTGTATTCCGAGTTTTTTTGTAGCTCGGATAACTTTTGGGAAAGGCTCTTTTCGATCACCGACAGCTGTGCGGCAAAGTTTTCTTTATTTTGGCTCAGCGTTTTCATTTCCGCGCTTAATTCCTGCATATTTTAAAAACGTACTTAGTACGTACAGCATCTATGATGTTTTTAGAAATATGACTGCCGAAAGCTACATTAACGAACACTGTACTGGCCGTACTAGGATTATAATATATGTATGCCACTTACGCAAGTAACTCATCGTCAACTTATGGACAATGGCAAAAGTATCACATTACAACAGGAAAAAAATCATGCAGATTGTTGAAAACGATGCAGTTTTTTGCTGCAGTACAGCGGAACAAATACTGACACTGTGCCGCTTGGAAATCATTTCCTTCATATCGTTCAGGTTAGCCGGAATGGAATTCCGCTTGGGCATAGTTTTTGACTGCTCATGTTCGTGTGTCAAAGATTCGAATAACTGCAAAAAGGGCTTGGCTTAGAGTTAACAATTACCACAACTTTTCATTTGATACCATCTGCAGTTTCCGCAGTTCCCGCGAATTTTCGTCAGAGGTTACTTGTAAAAGGTCTTCTCGGAGTTGTTGTTGGTGTCGAACTTGACCGACCTTTGAACGGAATTGTTGGTCCGATTTCAAAATGTCGGCTTCGGTTGCTATTGGTAAATCGTTCAGAGCAGCAACATTCTGCAAAAAATACGATGCTGTAGAACCGGCGCAAATGCTAATGTACATTTTCAGTGTTTATCTTGGTGTGAAATACATGTACACCGTAAAAATCACAGCTTACTCAGTTATTTTAAGATTCGTGTTCATTTTTAATTCGGCATTCTACTCATAGTTTACTTTGCTTAGCCGACCAAGTAGCGCTTGTACATCCGTTTCGTTTTGTCCTAGGATATTCTGTAAAGTAATAAAATGATAAATTACTGAAGATCAGCATCTCGTTCATTTACGTTAGTGATATTACCTTACCACTCATATTTTTATCTCGTTACTGATATTTTTTTGCAAAAGGTGGTCATTCGAACAAGATTAACCAGAACAGGGTTGAACACAAGTAATCTAACGGTTTGATTTTGCCACGCGTAAATATGTCGAATACTGATTTAAAGAGTAAATAAATTTCAAAAATATATCAAGGTACTGTACAGAATATTAGCTGGGTTGCAAACGCGGTCTAGGCAGTACAGAATACACAAAATCAAAATCGGTAACTTCAAACAATCCGCTGAAGGCTTACCTGCTCCGTGTGTACTTGGTCGTTAAAGGATGCCGAAAAACCTGAATGCAGATTAATTTTTGTGTGAAAAGGTCTGAAAGGTAACGTGATATCCGTAAGTCCATGCAGTCAGCTGTAAGCTGGACTTGGCGGACTGGCATGCAAGTACGTACGCTGATGATCACCTTCCTTCACAGCCAAATCGACGACCTTGCCGGACGAACTGACGTATCCGTCGCCTGCCAGCTGTTGCTTTAGCGAATTCAGGATTGTTTGCAGAGTCTCTGTTCTGCAAAAAAATGCTATTTCCATTTACGGCTCTTTAAAGAGCATAGCGAAACTATATTCCGTATTAACAAAACTATGACACAAGCGCCATTGCATAAAACGTGAAAAAAACTTTATACAGTGTGCATTTATAAAACGCATTAAACGCATCACATAATTTGGACAGGCGTACAGTAGTTTTCAAACTTACTGATGCTGCAAAGACGCTACTTCAGAGTTATCATTTTTCAGTTTTTCTGCTAGCTGAGCTTGTTCTTCCTCTGGAGTGCGGCTGATTTGCATTTTAACATCATCCAAAGTTTTTTGCAGTTCACGTATACGACCAAGCGCCTGGACAGCATCCTTTTTTAGTGGAGAAAAAACCAGTTCCTAAGACAGAAAAAGCTCAAGAAATCGGAACGAGGAGTAGGCGGCTTTCCGAGACTTGATTCCGCGAGTTCGTTACGTTGAACAGTACGGATTCTTGTACGGATATATATGTACGTGACCTTACTTATAAAGCTTCACTCACTTCTTCGATTTTTGACCTGTCGCCATTTTTCAGTTGTTCGTAATCGTTGATCAGTTTTTCTTCCAGTTCATTCAGCATTCCCAGCTCTAACTGCATTTCGCGGTACTTATTTTGATCTTCGAAACTCTACAGATAAATTTAAATATTATATAACCATACACTGAAAACTCGCAAAGCAACTGCATTTACTAACCATTTCTTTCAGCAGAGTTTCGCCAGCTGATTCGTATTTATGCGCTTTATCTTGAAGCTTTTTCAAATCGGTTTCTCTTCTAGAATGCACATCAAAATAACCGACCGTTAGCATGCATCAATAAAATCCAAAACTCTGAAACGAACTGCTAGGAAAAATCACCTGTGACGTTCATTCAGCAGTTCCTGAACCTCGTCTGTCAAAGCCGTGTTTTGTAGCTTGTAATTGTCGATTTCCGCTCTTATATCGTCATCCGTTATCCCCTTCCCAACGGCTTCCAGCATCTGTGGTCAGAAACTGCAGTAAAACATAAATTACTCTATAATCGTTCCCATAGGTATATGGAGATATTACAGTATCATTCTGTTAAAGATTTATGATAGACGGTAATAATAATAATACGGTAATAATAATACAACACTGCTACGTATGCATTACTGTAAATTACATATAGTAGATCAATTGTATAGTACTTCAAGCACAGAGTGGATACTTGCCGATTCGTAATCATATTGCGAGGCTCTTAAATCCCCAACTGTTTTAGACAGCGTCGCATGTTCTGTTCGGTAGGTCGCATGAAAATCTTCCAGTGTTGAAAATTCTTTACAGGCATTATTCAGTTTATTAATTTCGTTCATGACTTCCGTGACTTTTGATCTGCATTTATAAAAAAGAATTGGTTTAATTGATACATGGATTAATAAATTAATATTTAACTGAATATAACATTAGATTATGTACAGAAAGAGACGGACTGATCATCTAACGCAAAAAAGCCGAACGTAGTGTTTGAATAGACACACAACTTATGGTAGAAGCACTTCATAAATATTTAATCAGTACTTTTCGTAAATTATAACGGATCTTTTAATATTACCGTAGAACGGCTAGGAAGTAAGGCCTGTCTCGGTTATTTCGTGGTCTGATACGGCCTGCAAAAACCAAACGAATTTGACCCGGTACGTGAATAACTGCAAGAATTTACTTTTACCTTTTGCTGACTGGAGACGACCGGTTTGCAGTCGTGTTTCTGTAATTTATAAACTTCAAATTTCTCGTTATTTGTAGTAGTATAAAATTTTTTTTCCAACTGCAATCGTTGTCATCTCGAATGCATGCGGTAATTTTATTTACATATGTGGTGTCTGGAAAGCGAAATAAGTTTCGCGCAGTACTTCTACAGTAGTTTTGCTCCTCACGCTGATTACGTAACTATACTTAAATTATTAAATTATTCATACCAGGCTACTAGCTATAGCCAGTATGGGGAATGAAAAGTCAACATGAATGTTATGTTATTTTTTGGAAGGTGGATAAAACATATGCAGCCTTACGACCACGAAAACTTTAATTTATGGACATGCAGTAAAAGAAGTCATCCGCTTGCAGTTCCTGATCAAGGAAAAAAACTGCCTCAGTAAATTATTGATAATACTATATTATTATTCCAGATACCACATTCCAGCACCCCACAGATATTATTTCGAGTCAACATTACTTTTCAGTTTTTACCATTGGCGGCTGACGTCCGTCCGGTGCCTGGCCTTGTCGCCGTGCCTGGTCGAGCGGCATTCTACCATAACCACGTTCAAAAATGAATGATTTCCTTTACACGTTGCTCAGAAAAAAATTTAGTTATTATTCTAACTAATTATAATCTTTGTAATAAGTTTATATGAACTGCAGCGTTCACAGTTCATCATACTTATTTTCTCGTAGTATTATTTTCTTAACACAAATCGGTCTCGTTCGATCGAGCTGTTGTACATATACAAACAACCATATATACTTACATTTTACTGTAGAAGTAAGAAAAAACTAATTGTGCCCAGTAATCAAAGTTACATAAATTAATTACTGGAAATTACATCAGTTTCGGGCTGAAAAGGTCTTTGCACTAAAATTCTGTTTACCCAGAATAAATTACGTTGTTTACCAAATTAGCATTTACTATAAAGTTCAAATATCAGATGACAACTTTCTAATAGTTTTAATTCTTACTCCAGCTTGAGCAGCCAAGCGAGATGCAGTTCCGGGGCGAGCAGGTGCTGTAAACAGAAAGAACATGTCGTCGTTTAAAAAAAAATCGTCGTTTTCACTGCATGTTCAAGTTAACATTGTTAAATTAAGCTAACAGATCATTTATAAATAGGAACTACAGTCGAACAAAATCTGTTTTTTTGCTAATTGTTAAGTGCTTAGGTTTTTTCGAAACATTGGGCCATGACGGAACGGTGACATGCATATCCATATGGTTGCAGTACTGTCAGCCTGTCACTCCATTTCCAGTCGGTTTGGTTTCTGGATCGACAGGAATATATGCATGCTATTCTATCGATTTTGTGCATAATAGTTAGCAGTCGCAAGAAATCGTAAAAAATAAAAACATTTTCTTAAATAAAAAGATAAAACTGCCGCACCTGCCGATTCTGGTCTTGCTTGCTGCATATTCAGCAATACCGGTCCAACACTAAAGAGTGCAAAGCATGAGTGAGAAACGGTTTTAATCCAGGTTAAATTAAATATGGGTTTGCTGTACCTGCGTTTGGAAATTAGAGAAAGGACAAGCTTCTCGTTTTGTTCCGGACGAAAGAAGGAACTGAAATGACCTTATAAATGGGTTACCACGATCATAAAACTTCTCGCCCAGTAATGCTACGTCATCAGTTTTCCTCCTTGATAGTTGTCAACACATTATGAAACGTTAGCACTTCAGCCTTAGGAAGCCTGATATCAGGTGTGACAGTGATGTTCTCATACCGTTTTAATTCACATACTTTAATCGATAGGATGAGGTTCCCGTTAACGCTGGGTATACGTACGGACTACGGTGAGAAAATAAACGGTACGGGCAAACACGTAAAAATCATTAGTAGTTAGTTCCTGCTGGTGTTTCGTACACTGAACAGTTGATCACACAGTATACCCCGCAGTTTATCCCACAGTACACTCAACACTCAGCAGGAACCGAATAGAAATGATGTTTACGTCGGGCAAACCCCGGCCATACAGTGTAAACACTGTCTGTGAAGCCGATTCCATAATTTTGCTGTTTAACCAGCTACAATCATTCCGTACGAGAACAGCAGAACCCATTCTTGGAAACACTAAACCAGTGTTACTCCTCCATGAGCTACACTGACTAAACAGTTATTATTATTATTAAATGTAAGGTCAACGTACACAAGTATACTAATAACAGGACCATCATTCCTGATTCCGGTCATTTGCATATAAAGTTACAGTTGTGTTAATTTGCCCGGAGCGAAGCGACGGGCTATTCTTATGCGCTGAACGTTTCCGAAAATTTTCGCCCCGAAACGCGACACGCCACATCCGACAGGCCATAGACATTGCCCGCCTAGGTGGCAGCTACCATTTCAGCAGCCGTAATTCCGCGAGCAGAGCGAAAGCATATAGCTTTCCTGTAAGATGATCTTATTTTCTATCCAGCCTACAGGAAATTTGTAGTATATGTGATAATTTGCACCTGTACAGCGCTTCGATGTTCAAGACCTGCAAAGACGGATGTTCGTCCACTGTTGAAAACGATGGTATTTGTCCAGTGCTAAATTCGATACCATTGCGTAGAAAATTTAGTTCTCTACAAAACTGTCGGCTCGGAATTCTCGAAAAGCTGCCCAAGTTTAAACTGTCACTTGCTAAAGGCAGCACACCCGAATGTCTTCGAATGTGTGCTGCTTCGATTCCAATATGCGTCTCTCTGTTCCCTTTCAAAACATGCCCTCTCTCTATTTCCTTCCAAATCGCAGCCGACATTTAAAAAAGTTTTTATTGTTATGTCCAGTTATTTATTTAGCATCGCAAAAGCTGAATAAAATATATAGTGACAATTAATATTTAATTAATAACAATTAATAACGCGCATTCTACCGTATTATTTTGATATTTTCTGCGCTCCGGGCACACTATCGATAGCATCGATCACTAGTACGGTGTATCGTACGCACGTACGTATGTATTTTCATTCATGGTGTGCGCATACTAATGAACGCCTGTAAAATCGGGTACGACTGGGATCGATGACTCCTCGTGCATCACCATCTCTCGAGGTCTTTGTTGAGTCATTTACAAGTTAGAATACGGTGTGGGAGCGGAGCAGCAAATGTCGTCGTGCAGTTTCAAACGTGATTAGCGTAGAAGTACTGTTATTTTTCCTGGGAAAAATCACTACTAAAGTGTTGATTTAAGTGCAAATTGCAGGGATCTAAAGCTTTAAGACCTTCTACGTGAAGTACCTGTTCATGTTGGGTTGATGGAATGCGTTATTATACGGGTTCGCTTATATTTCATTAGCAACTACATAATTGGTGTATGAATGGTGTGTCACGGTTCACGAGTAGAGCGCCAATACATGCACTTCTGCATCTGTGACTCTGTCAAAAGTTTGGACACAGCTGCACTGCGGCTGTCTGGTTTACATTTGCGCCTCGGCGAGTCACACGTTCTGTTCAGTCTTCACGCTAGTCGACTGCACGTCAGCATGGAAAAAATACGCTGAAGAAAGCATTTAGTTTTTTAAAACCTGCTTTCTGCTTGCTGGCATTTTTACCGTGTGGGTAATGTGGTGTAGGGTTCATAATTGCATTGTCATTAGTCAATTTATTCGTGTGCACCACGGTACAGCGAAAAATGTCTGTGAATAGTCGCGAAGTAATCAGCGATCCCGCTCATGCTCCTCGTCTTCGTAAGCGTATAAACATTTTCATCCAGCGCAGCGATGGCCGCGTCCACGAAGCCTCCGTCAGCGATATTGACTACGAGAAGCACACAGTGATCGTCGAATGGATTGAAAACGGAGAAACCAAGGGGAAAAGCGTGGAATTTCCCCAAGTATTCGAATTGAACCCTGATTTGCTTCTTGCCCGAAAGAGTCACTATGTGGATAAGGAAACGACAAACGGCAATGACCTGTCTCCGGATGCTGACGCGGAAGAAGAGGAACTGGATGACGAGGTATCAGACGATGATGATGATGTGTTGATGGTGAATGTGCCTGCGTCGAATGATGTGCTGTACGAAGAGCCTTATGAGCCAGCACCCACTGCTACCACAACGTCGCCAGCCCGGGAAGAGCGCGATAACACGAAGGGCATGATGATGCATCTCCCTGGAGCCCCAACCGGACTACGCCGCCCCACCAGTGCTAAGAATTCCCGAGCAACCCATCCGGCAGCGGCGCGTCGCCAGTTGAATTCGGTCAGCGAGAATGGAGGAGACGCCAAACAACAGCCGCCTGTACCCCATGGAACCGAAATGAAAAGGTCAACGATCGTGGATCGTGGTTCGCGAGGGGTTACCGGGAATGCAACATCCAAGGCCGCAGCCCAGCAGTCCGCACGAGATCGCAAGTCAGAGGTCAGCCCGCGGCCAAGTCTGCCAGGAAACCAAGGTATGATCTTCCCGGAAGTTATATAATTGGTCTGAAATTCGGTCGTCATAGTGTCCGTAATCGATCGTGTATGCGGAAACTGCTTTAGTTTTCATACCTTACTTTTTACATTTTACATTTGTTTTTTTACTTTTTACATTTAAGAAGGAAATAGTATCTGTAAGATAGGTTCGAAAGTCTGGATCGATTTATGGAACATAAATGCAGAAAGATAGTTGTATTATTGCCGTGTTTGTGCTAATACTGAGTTTGTTTTTCATTGAGTTTCGATAAGGATTGATAAGGTAAGGTTTTACAGCCATCGTTGTGATAACTTTAAGTGTCAT
This sequence comes from Paramacrobiotus richtersi, assembly GCA_034698045.1. NCBI lineage: Eukaryota > Metazoa > Tardigrada > Eutardigrada > Parachela > Macrobiotidae > Paramacrobiotus > Paramacrobiotus richtersi. Next base: position 287 of record JAQGAU010001011.1, on the reverse strand, counting down.
TCTGACTTTAATGTGGAATCAGAAGTGGTTTTACACAGGTGTATAATGTGTATCAATTTTTATACTATACTCATCTCGCAATGATTGCCGCAGTATTCTTGAGGATAGACCAAAGACTGTCTTGTCGAGAGTTCTGTATGGTCGTATAGCTCGTTACGATTAGGGTATGTTGGATTATGCTGTAGCATTTGACATTGCCATCTTTTTCTGTTGCTGCAGGTCGCATGTCTAATTGTGCACGACAAATCAAGAAACTGGAGCAGAACCGGAACGAACGGCGCGTACGT
>JAQGAU010001010.1:0-22052 GCA_034698045.1 Paramacrobiotus richtersi | reverse complement strand
TACGCTCTTGTCAGTTGTTACAATAAAGTCTAGTGGAGACTATTCTCGGTTCGGTCACCTTCCCCATAGTTGTAACACACGCACCGGTGCCATCTCTAAAGCCACTGCTCTAAAATGACATGGGTTAATCTAAAACCAATTTTTTGCACTCTGTGAACAATAAATACAATTGTTAATAATACAATCGTCGACATCGATTCAAACAAAAAATGACGATTATGATTTTCACACGCAACTTCGGTACCACTGTTTCAGAAATAATAATATTACCTACTGGGCGTTCCACATTTTTCATCATATCTTCAGCCATAGCACAAGTAACACAAATGTTGCCGTCGAACAGACGGGCAGCTGTTGCTTCACAGTATTCCATGAATCGCAGAAGCAAACGCCGAATTAAGCCATCTCGTTTTATACTCAAGGCAAAAACCGAATAGGAATAACTGTGCCAATCCAAAATAAGAGCAGCTTGCCAAAAATAATTTAACAAGAAGGCGCAAAAGACGATCGGAATGGTCGGAGGATTCTGCAAAAATTTCAGCTTTGTAAAATATTTCATTTGATTTCGGAATCCTAATTTTACATAGCTCGTTCGCAAAATTTAATATGCTTTCTCCTCGAACCACTATCGAATCAACAGGTAAGGTGTTACAGAAAATACATTTGAATTTGATGTATTCCCCAATTAATGCCCAACAAAACAACAAATTCCGAATTGCACCGCGTATTGTCCATTAACAGTCCATCACGGAAACACAACTCGCTGAATATTTTAGCAAAAAAATCAGTCATTAACTGCAAAAAACCCGGGTAAGTGAATAAAAAGAAATACCGACGTTCACTGTAAGAGAAAAATAACCAACCGATAAGTAGCATGTACGGCATTAAGGACTTATTCAAAGAAATCCTTTTCACAGTAGATCATCATTACGAATCCTGACTTTTTTATCGTACCTGAATCAGAATGGCTTCTTCAGTTTTCCCATGATGTATAGCAAGGAAATTATCAGCCAGATTACTTTGAAAGCCAAGCAAGCAAGGCCTGGTAACCCTGTAAAACAAAGTCCCTTCAAGACATCAACCTAAAAATTGAAAAGCAAATAGTGTGTCGCAAACTAACTGGAAAATTTCTTTGAAAAATCCTTCACTGTGCGAAGTTCAATGGAAGGATTGTGAAGAATTTCCGCGTGCGGTTCGCTGTCTGTCAAAAACAGAAGTCACAGGTCTCATGAACTCTGTTAATTTTGCAAACTTACGCCGATGTCCGAGAAAGTCAACATCGAATCCTTCTTTGGCCAAGGATGCGACATGATACTGCATACGCGGAGAATGTCCAATATCACCCAGCACCATCACCAGAGCACGCGGTTTTACTTTGAGTTTCTGGTTCTGCATTTCATTTAGCACCACGCTTAGGGGAGTGCTGCGGGCTGGAACTCGCACGACGTTTGTGTCCATCACCGATCACCGTGGCACTTTCCTCTACAGCGCGCGGAAGATCCTGCTGGACGTGTGGCTTGCTGGAATGCTGAACTGCTTTCTCGGGAACCTTAATACCTGTAGAAATGCCGTTTCCAATACTGCATCCAAATAAAACAAGTTAATGTTTGTTTCCCACCTAACATCTCCGACTCCAGCTGACGCCGCATATCACTACCGTTACTACGCCTAGCACCTCGCATTCTACAAAGGCAGGGAAAGATGAGAGAAGAATAGACAAAATAAACTGAAAATATCTCGCTTTTCAAAACAGAGAAATCTGTAACAGATTCCAGCGTGCCAAAGCAGTTACTACCAATTCCAAAGTGGTAACACTGGCAGTATGCAAATGGAGTTCCATTTTAAACGGAATGGGTCATACATCACTGGCTGCAATGTGACTGCCCAAAAGTTAAGAAAGTTTGGAATTTTGGAAAGTTAGTGAATGTTGCCACGTTTGCGCTAAAACAAGTCTAGGATTTGACGAAAAGTATGTCTTAAATTCGCGTTGTGGTGACCCAAACGGCTCTCCATACATCTGTGAGTAATATTAATAATTCAATCAACAAGACGCACAGAACATTCCACATCCATCTTTTTTCTTTTGAAGATGATGATGACGACGAATAATGTTTCAATGATGACGAATAAAGGTCTGGGGGTACGCTATATGCATTTCCAGTTGACGTGTATGATAAAGGAGGTCTTCATTTTGAACAAAAACGGCAAGCGCAGGATCTGCGCTTCGAATTTCTTACATTCCATTTCGTGAAAATCTTCCGTGTTTGTTTCTCAGGATTTTCTTCCCGCCTCTCGTTTACGTTAGTGTCAGCTTAACTGTCAAGGACGTTATTATCGTTCAAGTGATTGTTTACTACCGACGTCCGACAGTACCGGAAACGGTACATACCAAATAACAATTTTACTGATGAAATCTCACATGTTTATACATAACTACATTTGCAGTTAATACAAGGCAATGAATAGGTAGTCCATGGATCAAAGAGACGCTAACGAGTACTTCACAAATAAAACTGTAAAAGTACGAACAGAACCAGCTGGCTGTTTGGTCGTAACAAGGCATGCAATCCGGAAATACACAAATTAAGTTAAATAAACCCATGTGCAACCAACCACTAACCCAACTAACCAATATTCAACCGGTCTGACTTCGCTGTTCGGGTGAGATCGAGGGGACCACGACCAACATTTCGCCGCCTTTGGCCCCGAGGGCCTCACGGAGAAAGGCAATGACGGCGGCCTCGTTGCCGATCAGCAACGGCGCCTTGAATTTGGAGTCCAAGTTGTAAAACACACGTTTTGGGTCCCGCGGAGCACTGGGATGGGCCGGTGGTGGAGGAGTACCGGCAACGGTCACCGGTCGGATGGTTATCCAGTGGCGACGGCCCAGAGGGAGTTTGAAGGATCCGATGCCGTAGTCGTTTGGCAGATTTAAGATCAGCCCCACCACGTTCGACAGATCCAGACTGGAGACATCACTGCAAGAGATATGTGAATGGTTAAATAAGAAGTCGGATGTTAAATAAAGCAGACACCATCCACTTTGACATTTCAACAACAGCTACGGGAAGAAAGTCACAAACAGATAGTATTATAGTGCATAAAACTTCAACGCCGATTACTGAAATAGGGCACCATTCGGGCAGAACAGAATCTGATACCAACGGTGAGAAATGCCACATGCAACTGCAAGGAATTTAACCACCGGTAAAATCTCAAGATGCAGCATCAGAAAGGAATCAGGCTAATTAAACTTTTACACAATGCACTTCCTCTTTAATACTTCTACTCTGCGCAATCCATATCATCCATAGCTCTTATGATATATGCACACATTGGTAATAAAGCTCAATACTAAATCATGCTGTATAGGACCTGGTTTGCTTTTTAGCAGGTTTGCTTATTAGGGTTTGCTCGTATAACATCCAGTTGGCGAACCTAATCATACACACCATATACAGTGCAGATACGTAGCTGACAAGATCTGAAAATAATACGCAAATACGAAACCTAATCTGATTTCATTTTTCATATGACATCTTTACTATTTTTACACATTATTATTTTTATTTATATATTTTGTATTATTTTTATACTATGTTATATTACACTATATCCACAGCAAGAATCTAGCGCATTTAAGGAAAATGCGTAGGTAATAATTAAATAATCTGGTCAAACCGGAAGTCGCGAGCGAGCGACAGAGATGGAAAATGTACGTTAGTTAACCATATTCCACACCCCTTGCCAACGCAGCAAGCCAAACGGTTTCACGGCATCCTTATTAATTTCAATAATGAAAAAATTTTCGCCAAGAGTATGCTTTGACCCTCTATGCAGGTCACACCTAGCAGTCCAAATATACCTAGGAGAAGCTAAAATAAAATTAAGAAGATTACGCAAAGGAAACCAACCAAACTGCATTACACCTCATTCCATATTCGCAAAAACAGTAGTTCAAATCACTTGAATGGAAGACATAAAAATGGAAAAACAAGTAAAGCACTAACGAATAATAACAGCCATAAACACTACGCATGACGTCGACCCATGTCATTAATAATGTACGTAAATTAGTCCAAGATAAACTAAATTGTACAAAGCGAAGCAAATTGATAAACTAACTCACTTTCGCTTGTCCCACCATATTGCTTCACAGTTTCTGGACTGGACTGCCATCATAACCACATTGACATCGTAGTTTCCAAACCCGAAAAATGATCGATGGGGATTGATCCAGCCTTTGGAGGGAGCAAACCTGTGAAAAGAAGACGTTTTCTTGAACCGAAGAACCAAAACAAATATCATCTTCTCCCAAACCTTTCGCAAATTTCGTCCAACGACTTTTTAGAAAAGCATGATTCCCCGAATAGGTTGTTCAACGCATGCAGTGCACAGAATTGTTTCACTTGATGTTCATGGTAGACTTGCGGATGGCCTCGTGAATCCATGGAATCTTGGTGTTAGACCTGTAGTCTTTCTTATTGATGCACTCTATCCGATTCCGTCATCCAGATATCGCAGCTGCAGGTGAATCCAGTCAAAACCTGAGTGGCATCAGCGCAAACGAGTCCACGATTCAGAAGTACCACTTTTCCAGATTCAAAATACTACTGATATACAAAAATCGCAGTTTTACACATAGGACAGAATTAACGAATTAGTACAGTCACAGACTAGTAGGCACAATAAACTACTAACAATAAATCATTATTTAACTGTAAAGACTAAAGAGATCAAAATATCCGACTTATTAACCGTGTGGGGAATTCGATCATTTTACAACAATTTTATGATTCAGATTAACGAATTAAAAATTAATACATAACACTTTTTCTACAGTCGTGCATGCTCTTTGTCGTGGTTTATGTGTGCTGCATGAAGCGTGGAGATCACGATACGCAGCGAACGCATCAAGCGGCAGCACATGCCGTATCTAGTGGTACGTCACTTCACGTGGGAATTCTCATAAGATTATTATAACAATTAATTAATCATAATACTGCATGGGGCGTTAAAATACGAAATCACAATTAAAATTGTACATCGACTCGACTGCATAAATATAATAATATGAAAAAAATAAATCAGATGAAAAAGGAGAGTCTATGTGACAGCAAAGATTACTAGATTCTGAAAAACTGCATACGGTTTTGTGCCGTTCGGCTCGCTTTAGAATGCGATATGGGTGAGAGCTCATGATCATAATTATCGCATTCTTTTACCGCCGCAAAAAAAATTAAATCAAAGCTCACTTACCGATGTTAATATTAATTTAATTTTTGCCAACAGTTACAAAACATTAGAAAAGCATCGGTATTTAAGATAACTGATTACGAAAACATTAGATAATAATTCAGAAAACTGTTTTCGCATGGTCTTTTTTTCATTATACGCACTACGCATTCGACAGTTATGATGGCATATATATGACCACGGTCCACGGCAGACAGTTTAAGGATTGATTTCCGCTGACGATACCAAAATATCCAAACAGCGCTGCCCGCATTCGTGCATATTGTTTTAAAAGGCAAATTAGGTAGCGAAAACGTTAAATACGAGTACCAGTGTTTAATTTCATCACTATCGTAATTATTAACGCTCAAACATAAATGCGAATGGTTTTTCCATGTTTCAAACGATTTCCAAAATTAATTAGTACATTAGTATTTAACAATTTGTTATGACTCTAATTAATTCGTTTCTAAAATATATTTCAGCAAGGTTCTAACAGTGTGAGGTTCGATTGGAAGATAAGCAGCATCACTTTTATGATTATGCCTGACGTTTAAGATTGTGTGTATGAAAAAAGGTCACGTCATCGCATTATAATGGGAAACCTTGCCCATGAAGGTCAGTCACGTACGTGAGTTTTATATGGTGCTTATTCTCACATCTTTCAATATATTTCATGTGTTTTGTTGGTTTAATTTGTACACATCTGTGTACACTCATTTGTACACTCATCTGCGGTTTGTTTATTCGGTTCATTATTGGTAAAGACCAATACGAAACACATTTTGTACGCTTACTGTGCAGTCTATCGATCATGCGTTTTATCTACAAACTTGCCGACCAAAAACGGTAACAATTCAAACTGAAAAGTCTACGCTAAATACAACTATCAATAAAGGTCACATTCTCTGTAAAAGGGCTTCTTCTACACAGATGATTACTAATTTCCTGCTCTTCTGATGTTGTTGACCATAACTACGCTGTGAATATCACAGATGCACACGTAGCATCCCGGTGCCCCCCACAAATTACCCCTTTACCCAAGCTACATAGCGATGGCGGCGGAAAGAAATACAAACAATGAAATCAGCAAGATAGGGTAATTTCCGTGGTTAATAATCGGGTTTCCAGCGCTTTTGGGTGTGGTTACGGCTAATTCTGTCTTTTGTACTTTGCAGAGCTCATCCGTATTAGCGTCTTTCATGTTGACCTTTTGGGATCCAGACTGGCATACGATATTAATATCACACGTGGTATTTGTGCCGGGGACTGTCTTTTTTGCAGCTGTTCCAAGCTGACTGATAGCCAAAATACGCTTGCGGTAATTTTGGACATATTTCACGGTAGTGCAGTCGCACGTCAGACTGTCGGCAGTGGTAAGATCGATGGTCAAACAGTCGAAATCAAGTGCCACCAGTGGATCAACGAATCCCGAATCAATCTTGCGTAATTTCGGCAAATTAGACAGGTATACGTTACGAAGAGCCGGAAGGTTGTCGAACGTCGCCTTTCCCATGCTCTCAACAGGAACTCTGTCCAGTCTTAACTGGGACATATTGACTAGTCCGTTAAAGGCGTCATCGATGTTGGCACCAATATCAGTATTGATCAGATCCAATCTGCAGCAAAGAAAAATGTGTACATGGACGTTATGTATGCATTTCAGAACCAATTCTCATTGATACGTAGCGGTAACATACCTGCGGATCCAGCTGCTTACAGGGCCGGAAGTGGTGTTGAAGTTGCTTTGGGTGAAATTTAACGCGCTGTTTGATACAGTGAGGTAAAGTGGCTGGAAGTTCGCCTCCGTAAACGGCTTCTGTTTGGAATACAAGTCCAGATTGTTCGACAATTCCGTGGTGGTGATGTTGTCGCAGCTAAGCGTATTGTATCCATAACAGCCTGTTACAGCGCATTTTGCGCCCTGTGACCAGGTCGTCCCATATATCTGGCAGCCATTAGCATCGCGCTCGACTTTAGTGGGAGCAGCTGGAACTGCGACGACTGGGGCATTCGGGTTCGGTTGGATTACAAGTACAGGAGAATTCGGATTTGGCTGCACAATGGGCTGTGGATTTCCTTGAGCATTAACCGAATATAAAAGGGATAAAGCAGCAAAAAACAGTGCAGAAGAAGGCATTTTTCACGAATTACTAAAGGTCAACATATACCTTACGCCCGTTTTGAGCAATTGTACGCTCTCAACTGCTTAAAAAAATTCAGCGGCTACGGATTATGACCACACTATATAACCGTACTTCTACTTTGTTGCTCGCATTTTGGAGAATCATGCGCCCGACCGCTGTAAACAGGTATTGGTTGTACGGTTCTTACCGGAAATTGTAGTCCATTATTATGAGCAATGGCTTGCGGCGATGCATCCAAGTCATATGCGCTTATTTTCCGCTTATATTAACTGCCAACAGCCATAGCTGCTTGTTCTGCAGCTTGTAATTGTGCAGTTGACGGGTGTTTGATAAATTTTTTTCACCGTAGAGTATCACTACTTCTTTTCGGAAATTCCAACAGCAGTCGCGCAGAATATGGTCAACAAAGTGCGCTTGTTTCGTTTAATTTGACAGCCCGTACAGTGCGTCGGCGGCTGTTTTGTCCTACGGGCAATTCGGATCAGACCGATCACACGCCATGACATAATAATTAATAACACTCGATAAATTCCGTTAAATTAATCTTTTCATTAAAGCGCTGATGGTCCACATCGGAAAGCGAACAACCAAAACGAAAGAACTGGAGACTTCTACGCGAAAATAAAAAGCTTGTTTCTGTTCAAATTACTTGTGTGTGTTTAATGGCTTAAGCAACCGTATACGTAAGCATACGTAGAGGCAGCTGTAAACGAATCACACCGGTTTTGGGTAACCAGTACATCAAAGTATTAGCAAAAAGCGACACCAAGGGATGAGTTCTGTTTTATTACTATTTATTTTTCTGCACAGATTTGGATGCTTGATGATTCATTATTTTCCAGTCCTTTTTCCGATTTTACTTCTTGCATGCAGTGTCCATCGCCACGACATTTCTCAAAGCGCTTGCAGAAGCATAATTCGAGAGGCTTGTGATATTAATTCACAGCCTGGTCCAAACAACTTCGGATTCGAAAACATAAAAATATGAAAAATTAAGCATCCACGATAGCCCGAAACAGCTGAATTTCTTGACTGAAATTTAACTAACAGGGAACATTTAAGTTTAGTTCACAAGACTGTGCTGTCTGTGCAACGCAGTTTTTCGTTCAGCGGCGATTTGGTACAGCACCGGCCAGTTCGTTGGGATCGTACGACAGTGCTCCCTGTCGGAAACGCCGATACAATTCACGCCGCAACAAATGACGCTCTTTTACAGTCTTCTCCATAAAACCGCGATTTTCGTGGGCACGGCGGATCAGATACGGCAGCACTTCCTCCACGCTGCCGTACGGCACACACTTGACCACATTGAAACCATTATGAGCTGGAAAAAGAGCAACAATACAACAACAATGTGGCGCCTGCAGCACTACACAGCAAAAATTACTTACTTTTACGTGAAAAGAATTAAATGTGGTCTTACGAATAAACAATATTGCAAATGTTTGTACATATACGTCTGAGGTAGCACTATACATATATGTAATTCGACAATACTCGTTACAAAATTTAATTAGAAAACCTATGAATGTGTTTGTACAATGCACGAAAATTTCATTATGCGAAGGAAACAAATTTTGATACCAACCCAGAATGAATGAAAGTTGGTCACACATGCCAAGAAGTTGTCCGAAATAGAGCTGTTTAGTTTTCTGCGGTATGTTTAGCTCCCGTATTCTAAAAAATATAAGAACCACTTTTACAATTGCCTTGTATCATAAATGCTAATTTTTCAGCGGAAAAATATAAAACAACAAAACAGGACAGCGTTCAACGAAAATCCTCCAGCTGACAAGATGAATAAAAACAAAAAACTTGAAAAACTGTACAAAGCAGTTTCTGGCACTTACACATCGTTCAATTCAGCAAATATAAAAATAAGTATGCGACATGTTGCCTTACTTATTAATTGCCCATCGGACTGTATGCTCGTTATGTCCGGCAATCACGATATTTGATTTCCCAGGTCGATTAACGTTAACCATATCCTCCAGAATGGTACCCACAACCTTTTCATACATCCTGCTAGTGGCGTCAAAATTGGGATTTATTGGATCTGGATAACCCATAGTGCTGGCCCGTTCCCGTTCCTAACATGATTAGAGACCAGGGTAAAATCAGAATAAGTTCAGGGTACGCATTTCTTTAATTGCTTTTCCACTCACCAAAACGATATATGCTCCGCGCACAACTTTTGCGCCAAAATAAAATCCTTCTTGACGACTGAGTTCCAGATTGGACATCATATTTACATAAGCATCCTATTGGACAAAAGGTATCGCCTTAATATATTATTTCAAGTGCAGTTATTCGACTTCCGTTGCGTTACAAATTATGTTCCAGTCGTTCAGGTTTATGCACATTTTAGTGTGTATCTCTTATTCAGCGTATGGTAACTCGGCAGGAATTAGTAAAAAGAGATAGTAATACTATTATGGTAATTCAGCAGCCATACCCGAAGGTAACATTGGTATGTGTTGTATATCGTCGGCATATCCTTATTGTAGCGACGCATCAGCTCCAATGAAAATCGTGCAATCGCTGGCTGGAAATAGCTCTGCTCAGCATCTACCAGAATGCGCATCTTCCTGCGGAAAGCATGCTGTAATCATACAAAAGGTCAACATCAGAAAGGTACCCAAGCAGAAGCGCAACAGTATGCACCTCGGCGATCGCGTCCATACGCCGAGCTAGGTTGTGGGCGTTTTCCCTGTCTTCGTCGGTGAAAAACGACCCGTTCGTTTTCCCTGGCAAAAGCGACGCTTGATCAATGGACATTTTCCGATCCAAGATATCCTTCCAGTTTAGGCTATCAATCACCCTAAAGCACAACAGAAAATTAGACGGACAGGGCAAAAAATAACACAAACAGCAGAATATATGTGTCACGTCAGTGAGAAATGAAAAGAGAAAATGCACCGATATTAATTAAGTATAATATGGCATTCCAGACTTTACTATGACTGTAATCGCAGCAGATAAAGGTGTTAATAATAATGTACTTTACGCGTACGTACGAGTCATCACGCGTGGCGAGCCCCTTTATCCATGCCTGAACAGCGGCATCCCCGAGATCATGACCTTTCTCGACCAGCTTTCGCTTAAGCTCTTCGACAGGAACGTTTAGTGCAGTTATGGGTAACGCGACGTCCCGGTCCAATAACTGGTTAATAAAATCCTGGGAATGTCGGATAGCATCCGTCAATGCAATCTGCGAAAAAAGCGTTACAGTTGTGCGATGGGAATACTTTGCAGTTTGCAAAAATACCTCTATAAACATGTATAACGGTTGAAGACGGTGGTTTTGTTATTACTGATTTGTTAGTTAACAGCAGAGAACGAATAAAAGTCAAAAAAGTTGTGTAATACCAGAGTTTCAGGCTTGGCTAAAGCCGTGACTTTGATGGCAGCGAAGCCTTCCCCTTTGGTCACTTCCGCCATGTCATCCACGCATTTCATGAAGTATCTCAAGTTGACATCACCAGAATCTTCCTTCGGCTCCTGCTGAATCCTACACAACCATAGAACAAAAAGAGTGGATTAACCTGCAGCTGCGGGTCTCTGAGGCTGTTGCGGTAAATATAAGAATCGAACAGCGGATAACAATCTAAAGACCTTGTGGTAGGGGTCAGGCAACAGATCAAATGTGGCTTACATAATTCCAGATTTCTTTTGTTGACTTCCTTGTTCATCATCTTCCACTGCGTAGTTCAGAATTATAGTGGCTCCAAATCTACGCATTCTTGCTACAACGAAACATACATAATGAAGAATTTGAGTGCAGTATAAACAGCTTACTAACGTCAATCGCTGACTTTTTACTCCAAATATTGTGGTACAGCAAAGTTGTTTTACTTGTCAGCGGTTAATGTTATTGTCCGTTCATAGCATAGGATGTTTAGAACCCAGCACTAACCGATAAGTGGCCGGATTTCATCCACATTCTCTCCAGCGACAAACTGACCATAGAAAGTCGATTTCATGAACCGATTAAATATCTTCGGGCCAAAAAGCCGTCGTCCGATTTTGACTAGCTGCAAAAATGTTGCGGTAGTAAAATCACGGAGATAATCTCAATAGAACTGGCAGACAAAAATTACCTTCTCACTTTTGTCCACTAGGAGCTCATGCTTGCAGAAACTCAAAACCATCCACGAACGAAAAATTTCCCATGTGGTTCTACTCTGATAAGCCAGTTTCGGATCATCAAATCGAATGCTAGAGATATTTCCATCGTAAGCCGACTTTTGCTTATCGATATTTTTTGTGGCTGCAGAACACGAAACGAATCGCAAATTATATGGATATGATCCATACGCTTTATTACACAGCTGGAAGAGATTATGTACAGATTTGCGCGTCATCATGAGCTTCAAAATAGCCGAGATTTGACAGGGATGCAAGATAACACTTGATTAAGATTCAAACAAAGCAAAAACACTTGAACAACAACAAATAAATCCTCCAAATAAACCTGGCTGCATCTAGTAACTAGATCCGACCAGACAATCAATTATTCACATAATATCATTCACCCAAGCAATGGAAAGATCAGAATAAATTAACAACCGGAACTTCTTCACACTGGCCAATAATCCCCCTTGGGTTGATACAACCACTGACCAGACAATAAACGGCGCTTCAGCTCGCTACCTAACAGCTTTCGCTCTTTGGCGGTTTTCTCCAAAACGCCACGATTTTCCAGGGCCCGACGTGATAGATACGGAAGCACTTCTAACACTTCACCATAGGGCACATACTTGTAAATACTGTAGCCCGCTTGGCCTAGAAAGCAAGCGAATGTAACTCACCTCACCATTCAGTACCTTCTTGGAACCAGGATTTAGTAACTCACCGAGGTTAAAACTGATCTGATCGCACATTCCATAGAGCTGCCCGAAACACACTACGCGATCAGCTGGCTTGATACCGAGCTCATCCATCCTGCCAAAAAAAGATAACTTCCCCAGTTATCAAAACGAGCTGGTCAAGTTAATGTCAATATGGACAGCATATGAGAAAGCGCACCAATGCTGCGATAGCGTCAGATAACGTCAAGGTCAACAAGCGTAAAAGCACAATTTAATTACAGCTCACCAAAAAAAGGCCCACATTCGAAAACCGCTCAAACTTACACATGTATATATACCAAGCATGTACTGAACACATCATTACAATGCTTACAAGGCGACCGATAACTCAACGGAAGCACATAATGTGGAAACAGAATCTGGTCAAAGTTGATACTCACTTTTTAACGGTGAAGCGAACCGTGTCTTCATTGTGCGAAGCCATCCTACAGAAAACATGCGAATTAACGCCACGAAAAACTGAAAAAGATCGATTATCATTGTTTTCGCTTACATTATAGCAACTTTCCGTTCTGCTATTCCTCGTGCTTTGACTTCCTCCAGTGCAGTTGTCACGACTTTCTCGTACATCTTCGTTGTAGCTTCGTAATCGGGATTGGTCGGATCCGTATATCCCAAAGCTGCCGCTCTATCCCGTTCCTAAAAAAAATGAAGATTCACTCACCAGCGATTTTCCTACCCATTTTCTTTTATTAAGAAAACAGCTGCTCGTGGTTCAAAAGCATACTGAATTAGTGAACATGTGCATACTATACTATACCTATGAACGCACCTGTTTAATGTAAGCTCCTCGAACGATCTTCGCTCCAAAAAAGAAATCTTCTTTTCTGCTCAAATCCAAATGGGTTATTATCATTCGATATGCATCCTACCACGAAAATTCGGTTAACACACGACAATAAAATTCACACGTAACAAAATTTCAACATACCTTCAGATAGCATTGGTAGGTGTTGAATATGTACGCCTTTTCCCGGTTGTACCTTCTCATCAGCTCGATCGTCAAGCGACTAATGGCAGGTTGAAAATAAGTCTGTTCAGCATCAATCATCATGCGTACCTCCTTTGATATGGCATGCTACACAATGCACAAATATATTTAAAATGACAAACTGGGCGCCTATGATCAAGCAATACATGCATTCTGCATACTAACCTCGGTAATAATCTTTAGCCTTCGCATCATGTTTCTAAACATCTCTTCGTCTTCGGCAGTAAATTTCGAAATCAGCGATTTAAACTGCACTCCTCCGTTAATCGGTAATGGTACACGCAGCAATCGATCAAACTGCTTGGCATTATCGATAAGATCCCCCCATTCAAAAAGATCCACAACACTGACATTAAAAAAAACGAACAATACAGTATTTCCATAAAATCGTCGACAAAATCGAAAAACCCAAACATACCCATCTTTGTTGGTGTCGATGTGATTTATCCAGTCAACCACTTCTGGTTTATTCAAATCAATGCCCTGATGAAGTAAACGTTTTTTGAAATCCTCCACTTTTGTTCTCCGAAGTATAGTGAATTCTTCGTGATCCGGATAACCAAGAATCTGGTTGAAATACCGACGAGATTCCACCAGAGCTGCTGATAATCGCATCTGAGAACGAGATCAAAAATTATGAAAAAGGATAAATTAAGTTCAATCAATCAATGAATGCACAGGTTCGCATAACCGGCGAAAGCAGGCTGCAGAAAACAACAAGCTGTTCTATTTCTGTATCATCCAGATCATATTTTGAAACATATGTTCGGTACATCAGTGATCAGCTCACCAATAATTCTGGTCGACCTAAAGCTGTCAGTTTGATCGCAGCAAATCCGGTGCTGTGGGTCGTCCCCGAAACCGCATCGATACACTTCAGAAACGTAGCCATATTCTTCTCACACTGTGCTTCATTCTCATACAAATAGGTGCGTGCACTGATGACATCTCGACGACGGTCTCCAAATTGCTTTGAAGGCACGAACTGTTTTAACGGTTGGGAGGAGGGATCTATGGAACGAGAACAGATAGTAAATTAAGATCGAACTGTACAAAAGTCATCTTACCGCTGGTATCGGATGCCTTTTCCTCTTGCGCAGGCACAATCCTGTGAAAAAAGCCATTTAAATTTGTGCAAAGCGTAAACCACCACAGATGTCATCAAAAACACGGGTAATTATTTGTTCAAACGAAAGATAGTAAGGAATTCAGAGTAGCACGCTTATGAACTACCATACTAATGACGTAATCACGAACGATAGCCACGTTTCAGTGACGGAAGAAATTAACAACATCCGCATAAACATCCTATTGTACACATCCGCTGTTTGAACTATGACTTCTTTTTGTTTCCGGCATACAGTATTAGAACCTAAATTCAATAAACTATCAAAGCAGGCAATACGACAATTATTTTAGTTCGTCAACGGAAACAATCTAATTTTTGAAAGTAAAAATTACCAAATTTTATTACTGTAACCCTTCTAAAGTAGAAACAAACGGCAAAGGAAAAAGAATTAGAAAAGAGTAAAATCAAGAGATGCTGGAAACGCTGGAGCATAAGCTGGTGCACGTGACATGACAGTACGATATTACGTATTCGAATTAAGTGCTGGTATGTTAGAAAATGGTATTTCATAGCACTGCGTTTTTCCACGGATAAAAACAGTCCAAGATATCGATCACTTAATCATCGATTATTCAAAATGTTTGCACAAATCGCGAGGGTCGATCAGCTGAGGTAAAGCCGCAAGTTGCAACCATACTTACGCTACACGCAGTTGCGCAACGGCAACAAAGACCGCCGTACCCAAGCCGCACCCCCAGACAGACCGTAATTAAGTAATCGATTACATAATTACCTACGTATTACTACAATAATAGGAGGTAAAATCGTCCGTTTTGTTTTCTTCTTCTTAGACAGGAAATGTGTGAAACAAGGCAGTCCTTTAAAAATCGTTCTTACTTGAATTCTTGTTCGACCGCAGTTTCCGTTGATACATCCTCTTCTGCGCTGTAGTCCAAAATAGATTTCACTCCGAACTGTCGCATTCTGTCCACGGCAGGTTTAATCTTTTCCGGGTCTTCGCCAGCAACAAAATGGCCATAAAAAGTTGCCTTCATGATCTTTTCGAACAGTTTCTTTCCCAACCATTTCTTCCCAAGGCGAATAAGCTGTTACAAGAAACATTATTTATAGTATCTACGAATTCAAGATGCAAAAGTTCAGAACAGCAAACACAATTTTTCACAGTAAAAACTAAAAAGCACAAAAAAAGCATGACGAATGCGCCAAATTAGCTCATGATCATGCTATCCACGCAGCGCCACGCTACTGCAAATTCAGCAGTTTCAAGGGCGAAGAGTCGGTAGCGACTGTTCAAAATGAATATGGCTCTACTCTAGATACAAACTAATACATAAACAATTCCCAAACCTGCTGGTTTCGGTCCACAAGCCAAGTCAAACGGCATAAATTCAGCACAAAAAGTGCGCGAACAATTTCTCCCGTTGTTTTGCTTTTGTAACATTGTTGATAATTATTGAAAGTCAAATCAATAGGATCTCTGCTGGGTGGAGAAGGATATATTGGTGTCCAATGTGGGTCCGCCCGTTTAGCCAAAATGTCCGGTGAGATGTTGGAGTCTTTGTCGTGGGCTACAAAACCGGACGTCACAATTTTGCCAGAGGCATCTCTGGGCAGATCCTTGATCTTGGGGGCAATGCGTGAGGAGAATCGGACCCGATGTTTTAACTGCTGGGCAAAATACTGACAGGCGACGGGTCGAAATACCATTTTAAACCTTGGGGTTTTGGCGAACGATTTTCCACAATGAAAACAGCCTGCGGTCAGAGCTCCACGAAGTGATTAACGATCTTACCTTCTGCTCGTAATACAAAATCCACGTTTGACGTTTGCGATAAAAAACCCAATTTACTACAATAGTACCGTAATTAGTTTTCCCGCTACGTCACGGAACGTGTCGAGGACTCCGTTCCGTTTCTTGTGGCAGTAAAAATACACCGCACCGTCTGTACGACCGCGGAAAAAGCGCTATAAAAAGCTCAACGTGACTTCGAGCCGAATCGAGCGGCATTAAAGACGTCATCGTTAATATTCTGACTCACGTGGCCACGCCAAAGTTTATATCCAATCGTAAATCAGTGGGCGCCCCTGGGCGGTACTTCTCCAGGAAACGAGTCTCATTCATCTTTTCTGAATGATGCGATTCCATTGATTCGTCGGGTTCATTCATAGTTGCTTTCTTTGTTTCGCGACCTCATCCACTTCGCTGGAAATTTCGCATTCGATGTTAGGATAACTAAAAAAAGCCTTAAAAATGGCCAAAAATTCATACGGATGGCCATAAACTCGTACGAAAGCATATTGGAAACTTACTAACTAATAAGGCAGTGCTGTTTCAAAGCTCATAAACCAGGACCAAACTTGTAGTTCCAGTTTCTCTCCTTGCTTGTTCCTTTCTCTTACGCTTACGAGTAAATTGATTAATGCAGACGATCCTGAACCATGCTCATTTTCTTTCAATGCCTCAGCATTCTTCTGCAGAAGTAAAACGATCTCTATGTTGAGTACATTCGTTGATGATAATTGACTGTTTATAAGAAACATTAACGCTGACCGGTGAATGTTTTCGCTTTCAAAAATTGTTCTAAAACACTATTCTTGGTATCACCTTGGTGGAAGTAGTGACGATAAACCTAGTGCCGGAATGATGGCAGGAAACCTGCGCGTTGCTGTCCAGTTCTCACCATGGTATTACGCCTGTGAGCATAGAGAAGCAATGAAAAATACACTACGTACGTACTACTACGTACTTACTGGCCTGATGCGTTTAGTAATACTAGTCGATCCGTGCAACGGATAGTGTGCTTCGAGCTCGAAATCGTAACCGCCACCTAGGCGGGCAATGTCTATGGCCTGTCGGAAGTTGCGTTACGCTTTTCGCGCGGGCGAAAAATTTTGTCCATCGTCGAGCGCACAGGAGTAGCTTCTCGCTTCGCTCGAAGCACATTATTTAATCGTCAGCTATATCCAGCCAAAGCTGATTCGATTTCATGTTGTGTATTTGTCGTTCGGTCGGTCACGACAGAAAATAAAATAAAATATTATTATTGAGTAACAACATCATTACTTAATCGGAGTGGCTATTTTGCCGCAGTCTTTTCGGCACAATAGCTGGTTGGCTATTTTACCGCAGTGCGCTGGTTTAATAGCTGGTCGGCTATTTTGCCGCACACTACGGTTGAATAGCTTGTTGGCTATTTTGCCGCAGTTCGCTGGTTTATTAACCGGTTCGGCTATTTTGCCGCATACTACCAGCCAACATGCTGCCAACCGTTACAAGTGTTTCACTGCGCGCAGCGGTATTGTTTGTTACAGCTCTTAACACAGAGCCTTCTCGTTACAATGGTGTGACTGTATAATACACTGAATTCTGCAGTTTATAAGTTCAAGTTCATATATTTTTAACCAAATATGAAGTGCGATGCTCGTCGTACGATACAGAATCGAACAAAAGAAACCAACCGGCACTCTAATACATAATTTTCTGAAGCTTCTTAAAATTGATTTCTGCTAAAGCGACAGGACTAATATATTATGGAAACGGAGGTTTTTGGCGCAAACGATATCCAGTCTTACGATGCACAGTGTAATCTAGCCATTTGTGGTGTTTGTTTAAAGGGTGCGATGACGGTGGCTGTTCAGATAAGCTTATTCGTAAGCTCCATCGCGATTGGCAGTCGCTGTTTTATGTCAACATCGGCAAGATGCGCAACAACGTCACGGTACAAGCGGCGATATTATTTAGTGCGGTTAAAGCTATAAAGATATCTCAGTTTCTTCCAAGTAAAGAACTCTGTCCTGACGTAATCAGTTTGTGAAACGATAGCCTGCCGATTTGCGACCCTGATCTTACCTCTAACATTGTGTGCAGAAACGGGGAACAAGCGTACGGGCATGCCTTCACACGCTTATTAGTCTTAGCTGGTCATTATGATACAGCTGCGGATAATGATCTAGCTGCTTGACGGACTGGCTGAAATATGCAGCACTATTGCCTTACACAGGGCGCTGGATACAAGAATGTACCTATAGTGCACGGATACAGAGCTAACCAATACATACATGACGAGGGGTGGACATTACTTGTTACATTGCGGGTTTGCTGGAAACCTGAACTACGAGGAAAGGGGGTGGTCACGAATGTTTGAAATGCGCTTGATTATTGCTGTCGCACTGTAAGATACCCTGAACTCTGTCTGGTCTGTTGTTTGTGGACGTTGAGGCTGAGACGGCCATGGCAGTAAAATAGCAGTTGCGTAACATTAAAGTGAGCCGAAATTGTGAACCACACACAGGCAGTCAAGGGGGAAAAACCGCAGAAGCACCAAACGTACAGCATGTAATCTGTATCGGCAAATTTAAGGTGATATGGAAAAAGAAACAAACTCTTCGAAGAAGCAAGAGCAAACCAGCTAGCAAAACCGGGAAAACACAACCCGTTTTTCAAGTTCGGATCAAAATCAGCTTTTTAAATTCAGAGGCAAATTCAAATTTTGTTTCGTGTCTATTTTTGCGCGAGAGGCGCTGCACGCTAGTAAGGCGCGGCCTGAAGGCAGTTTCAGGGTAGCTACTGCTTCGGTTATTGGTCTGGCATTCATAACCGTAAAAAATTCACTACGAATCCGAAAAAAATTCGTGAACCTGTGGGCAGGGAAGCAGTCCACTAACCGAACTTAAAAATGTACACGACAGAATTGAATCTCGAAATCCGATATTAGCCCATGGGTCTTGTGAGAAGTCAAGGCGGACTGTCCTGACCTGAATCACCTGTGCAACAGGCACATATTTCACTGTCTTTCGTTTTTCACAGGGGTTTTTCGGATCTTTGCCGTAATGTGACAAGTTTGCCCTGCGATTTGAGCGTTATCGAAACTTCTAAGTTTTCAAGTTAAATCGTTGACTCACAGACTGTAGTGTGCCATAACGTTCATTCAAAACTGCTGCCTACCACATCCAACAGGAGCCAATAAATACTTTATTGGTGACTGCACAACACACAGCGGCGTTTGAGCCGCAAAGAAAAGGAAGAACCACACGAACCCCATCGCATCCATCCGGCCATATGCCGGAATGGTGCGGCAAAATCTACGGCAAATGTAATCGGCAGCTAGTGCCGAGAAAGAGAGAGAACTAAAAACCATACGGCGCAGACGTATGGAAAACACTATGCGGAATCTAGCAGGTGCTGTGTGCTGAGTCACTGCTGACGCATCGATACTCGGAATGACGATCCTTGATTGGCCATCCGAGAGGTACGCCGAGACGTGGGCCAAGCCGTACCGAGCCGTACTCCACCGTCGTGACACCGACATTATGTTTTTCGCCTTGCGCCTAGTTATTCCGCGAGAGAGACGCACGTTGAGGAACGAATAATTCAGTGTTTTATCCAATCCGATTTAGACTTTCTGGTTTAGTTTAGAATACAATGTATCAATCAAAGATCTATAATACGGACCCCAGGATCACAAAACCCAAACAACCAAATCAAATCACGAAAATCCGACAACATCGCTCGGTCGGCCATAGCCGAAAACGGGGTTACATGATCTTTTTATTCAAAAAAAGTCTGACCCGGCAGAGTACGCATTTTTTTCAAATCACGCTAAGTGGCAATTCTTACTGCAAGGTTACTGTAAAGGATACATCAAACATTGATATACTGTTGCTTGGAGGAAAATTAATTGAAACTGTAAACTGCAGCAGCTGTAGCAGTATATACCGTAGCGTAGCACCGTAGCGGCAGGACTTAATGAATTCAGAAAGCACTAATGTAGCAGCTTCAGCAAGGAACACCTTAGCGTAGCAGTGTAGCGGCCGGACCAAGTGAATACAGAAAGCAATAATGCAGCAGCTGCTGCAGTATATACCTTTGCGTAGCACTTTAGCGGCAGGATCAAATGAGTACAGAAAGCACTAATGTAGCATCTGCAGGAATAAACAACGTAGCGTAGCAGTGTAGCGGCCGGACCAAGTGATTACAGTAAGCACTAATGTAGCAGCAGCAGCGGTAAACACCGTAGCGTTGCACCGTAGCGGCCGGACCAGGTAAATACAGATAGCACTAATGTAGCAGCTGCAGCAGTAAACGACGTATCTTAGCACTATAGCGGCCGGACCAAGTGAATACAGAAAGCAATAATGTAACACTTGCAGCAGTATATACCGTAGCGTTGCACCGTAGCGGCAGGACCCAAGAAATACAGAAAGCACTAATGTAGCAGCTCCAGCAATAAACACCGTAGCGTAGAATTGTAGCGGCCGGACCCAGTAAATACAGAAAGAACTGATGTAGCAACTGCAGCAGTATATACCGTAGCGTAGCACTGTAGCGGCAAGACCAAATAAATACAGAAAGCACTTGTGTAGCAGCTGCAGCAGCATATACCGTAGCGTAGCGCCGTTTACTACCCAGTGAACGAACACTGATTTAGCCGAAGTCAGGCACATAAAGCTGCATTTGCGTGCAGAATTATAGCAAGTATTTTTTCGCAGCTGAGACAGCTTTTTTTTTGACTACTGGAAACAGTGTGGACAACTGCTGTAACCATGCTAAGGCACCCGCAGCGATGGATAAGTAGTGTCCCGAACGAAAGCGTGCCCAACGGTGAACGGGTGCGAATAATGCGTTTCTTGGACGGAGTGCGGCAAAATAGCCAACAAGCTACATTAACGCAGTGTGCGGCAGAATAGCCGACCGTCTATACAACCCGCATACTGCGGCAAAATAGCCGACCAGCTAATTTAGCGCAGACTGCGGCAAAATAGCCAACCAGCTATTTTGACCTCTATAACACGCACTGCGGCAAAATAGCCTTAGCCTTACTTAATAATATTTAATTTCATTTTCTGTCGACCCTCCGCTCTGCTTCGGTCGATTATTTTTCAGGTCGCATCGATTTCATTTTCGGCGACTGGGTGTGAGCATTTGACAGATAGACAGACACAGCAAATTCATGATTTGTTTAGAAATATTAGTTTTGGTTTCGTAGATATTTAAAACAATTTCAATGGATTCTTTGACATGAATCACACCATGACAAGCTGCTTGGCTAAATACAAGCAGCCTGTATCGAAGGTGGTTTGCTTCAATTTTCGATTAGTGTTTCTTACTTCTACTGATTGTACAACCAGAAGTCTGTGGATTTCGGTTTATTTTGGCTGAATAAACCACACACGAGTCCGTTCAATTTCCGGAAAGGCGAAACGCAGAACTCTTACCTTGCTTACCGCTTATTCTCTCTCCGTCTGAATAATTTTTAGCTTACCATAGTTCAGCTGTTGTCAATGCCGCCTGTGGTCTGGGTACATTTCCTGCACGTTCCACGGTTTCTGGTAATGATTTTGGTTGTTTTTACATTGTCCAATCGTTTACACACCCTAGCAGTCTCAAAGCGCTGGCATTAAAGAATGGATTTTTAGCTGGCACCTAAATCAGACTCTAACTTGCTACTTTTTTCGACGAGAGAATGACGATTATTGTTTTTCAGTCAAAATTGTGGTACTAATTATAATTAGCATTATTATAATTTATTTGCCGGTTTTCGTATTAAGTTATTTCAGTTCTAAAAGAAAACGCTTTCGAGCTCTCCATTATCACGGCACAATACCATAAATTACAGAACCGCAATCTGTAATTCCATAACCGCAATGTTCATTGTGAATCGCTAGCAAGCGCATGTCGTAAAGCCTACGTGAAACAGTGCGCAGCAAAATAATTTTAC